>JAOVYX010015335.1:0-28299 GCA_035668315.1 Drosera spatulata
ATCTCGCTGCAGGAGACCCTTGGACGTCGTTACAGGTTGATCCCCTGTTTCGAGTGACCCCAGACTTTAAGCTTCTAAAAAAAGCTATGGATTTACATGTTTGGCCAAGGTCACAGTGATAACAAGAGGGTATCTGTGGTCTGTCATAAATGTTTATTGCATGATTGATTTTGTTGTGGTCTCAGGACAGACTGTTTTCTCTTCTTCTCTTTTTGTGCTTCCCCTGAGAAGGGGACCGGCACGTTACTGAGCTCGTATAGCTCACGACGTTGCGTTTCTTTTGTTCTCTTTTTTTTTTCTTCTTTCCAGGTGCAAGAAATGAAGATGGATAATGATTAAGTTATGATCATGTTTGTAATAAATATGTTTGAAACAGTATTTTAAGATTCCGCCACGTATCTGTATAATATTTAAGTCAACTTATGGACTTAGTATGATGATGCTTTAAGTATAATTTTATTTAGTACTTATTCCAAATCCGGTTAAGTTGAATTGTCTGGTTAGGATTTGTAGGATCCTGCCAACAGTAATGCTACGTAGATTTTTTAGAAAAAGATCGAAAAACTCGGGACGTTACAGAAAGAATTGTTTGTGATGGGTCCCTCATATGGAGCCCACACCACCTTTTGCTTTCTCTACATCCTTCTCCTCCGTTCTGTAGCATTCCTCTCTTCTCGAGAAAATGTTTTCTTCTCCTCTTCTCTAGCAGGTTCTGACTTCCTTTGGATGCAGCAGACGTAGAGTTTCAGCAACATCATCTTATGTTTATAAATAGGGAGCAAGGGGCAAAGATTAAATCATCACACCAAAAACACCAAAACCGAAGAGTGAGATAAATATCCAGTCTGGGATATTGAGTAGTATCCTCTACGAGTATATTTTTATTCCGTTAAGAAAAAATTATTGAGAGTTATCCTGGTGATTGTAATCCCCTACCACAGTGTAGGGACGATATTTGTAATCCTTTTTTGGTAGATATTTTGGTTCCATTACGCTCCTATGATTTTTACCCTTTTTATTTTTTGGGGGTTTTTCACGTAAAAATCTTGATATCGACTCTATTTATATCGGGTTATTTATTTATCCCGTTTTAATTGCACAGAAAAAAAAAATGTCTGGACAAATTTCTGCTGTATGTAACACCGACTTTTTCCTAACAGTTCTAAAAGATGATTGTTCAATAAAGATTCGTCCAAATCATGAACTTGAAGTCATTTGACCAGAACGATGAGGCTCGAATGCATAATAGAATTCCTTGTCTTTTCCATTATATAGAAGACCATCTTTGTTATTCGCAATGCAAATGGTCCTCGCAACCACGATAATGGACGTGTTTTTTTCTTGTAGAAACATGAGGTTCATTTCTAAAATCAATTGGCGATAGGAGGAGAGGTCCATTATCTATTTATATTGCTGCAACCTTTATCCAAAATTTGATATGGGTTTAGCATCTCTAACACGTCCCCTCATGCGAATGTTTTTTTTTGGACTTGAAACGTGGACTGATAATTGGATGACGTGGAGCACGTGTGACGGTTAGTCCAACACGTGTGGACCTAACTCTGATATCATGTAAAAATAAGGAGAGACCCATCATCTATTTATATTGCTGCAGTTTTTATCTAAATTTTGATATGGATTTAGCATCTCTAACAATCATGTAACTTGATGCTTCATAAAAAATTCCAGAACATGGTATTTTGACGTTATGACAGGGACGGTCAAGGTCCGGTTGCACTGAACAGCCTCGAGTGGGTAACAGGCGAGAGACAAGAACTGGTGCACTTGACCCATGATGTCAAGCACCCGATAGATTCTGGTGTAGGATCAAATCTATATCAGCGGTCCATCCTTTGGCTGTTTCGCCAAGAAGGCGTCAAGTGTGCCATTTCATGTCCTACAGCTTGTGGAGGAGAAGTTGAACGTAGACTTTAGCATGTATCTGTTGCCTTCATTTCGTAGAGTTTGAGAATCGAGAACATGAGGTGGTCTTGCTGCGCACAGGTTAATTCTGCGAATCTTGAAAATCTGATTTGCACCCACCTGATGCCAAAGTTTAAAGAAGTGTGGTCAATCACTCAATTGGGGCTCATTGCAGGGCACAACATGAGTACCAAGGTGGAATATGATGTTGGTTTTCTCTAAATGTATTGTTATGAATATGCAGTCTCTATCCCATGGACGGGTATTTGATGAACCGTCCGATATGGTTTACAGACAATCTTTTGTTACTCATTGTCCTTCGTTTTGCGAAACACTTTCACGTTTCCATCTCCTAATGTTTGCAGATTGAATCTGATGCGAGATCAAATTGGCGTCATAGAGGATATCAGTCACAACATCGGATGCAGCTGGATCAGAACGGTCAGCACAGCGGCAAGCCCTTTCATTTTTAGCAGTGGTGGTTATCACGGACTCCGTATCAGGACATTATCGCTTTGTCATATGGTATCGTTTTGTTATCCAGAGTCTTCTCTAGGTACTTAATTTTGTAAGTACTCGTATTTTGGTCATAGTACATGTTAAAGTTGCCTTTGAAATACTAGTACTGGAAAATATTGTGTTGCCTTGTTTTCGTAATAGCAGCAAGGATGAGCGAGGTGCCAGTATCGACTATGGGTTAGGCACACTCTGAATGTTACGTACAATATAAGAATTAAAAAAAACTGATAATCCAATGGTATGAGTAGTATTAAGCTCAGTCTCCTTAGAACTCGACAATTTTCAATTGGATAAGCCTAATATGGTCCATTCGGCATATGGATGACGAAAATGGGACCGTCGATCTAGACAACTCCAGCATAATGCTCAGGGATTGACGGTCATATCTCAACTTCTCAAACGGGGCTCGATCTATGAGTGACCACTTAAGGGCACGCGAAATCTGTGCTCATCTGCATGGTCTCAAGTTCCATGATCAAAATCTCGATCCCACCCTCCCCGTGTAATCGATTGGTCCCACCTAGGGGAGTCAGTCGTATGTTATCGAGTCAACAACTTACATTTAGATTTACATATTATATCAGGAAATGTTCGAAGTTTTCAGACTATGTCCCGAAGGATTAGTTTAGCGGTGAGTAATATTTTTCAATCATGTGATGAAGGGTTCGATTGTTTCTCAATATATCATGTTATAGCTTTTCATACTACTCTAGATTATCTGGGATGTTGCAAAACTGCATTTTTGTCCTTCTATTTCTATGTTTCAAAGAGTTGTTGGTGCAACGACGGCTATGGTTGTCCCATAGTAATCCTTTTCCTTAGGGGTATAAACAACACATGATCAATTTGCTTGTTGAACCATCCTCTTTTGCTACATATAATAACTTCCTAAGTTTAGCAAGACCAAGGACCACCTGCCCTCTATTCATGCTCGGGGCTTCTATAGAAGCTTCATTCTGTTGCTTTCAATTGACTTTTTGCTTCCTTTTGTTTGCTCTTTCGGCATATACAACAGTTTTGTCACTCTGATCATGTTTACTCCTCCGATATTAACATTCAATTATCATTTTGATGATCAAAGCTGATATTTAAAAATTACAGGGCTATCATTAGTATTGTTCATGAACCGCTGGACACACATGTGGATCGAGATTTTGGTTGATCTCGCGTAAAGTCCGTGTACACAAGAAGGCTTACTCGGCATGTATACCTAAGTTAGTACTCAAGTTCACACGTTCTCAAAACATTTTCGTTTTCGAGTTCGCCTTTTTGGTCAAAAAGAAAAGAAATTAAGAGAAACAAACTAACAAAAGCAAGACACAAAAGTTTCCTTGTTCCATACACTTAGAATCCTAATTCAACTAAAAGGCGCATAAGTCACCATCTAAATCCCACCTAAAACAACTATTCAAGTGAGAGTGTCTATGAAACAAACAATTGGAAAGCTTTGTTCCCAAAACAAACTTCTCAAATGGCTCAAAACAAGATTCACATCACTTGCCCTTTTTCTCATTCTTGTGTTATACAATGCAACTTGATGTGTTGAATTCCATGCCTTCTTGTTAACACTTTTGCAATGCATTTGCTCGGTTGCTTCATTTTCTAAGTCCCTTTTATATTAGATCACATGACAATGTTTAACTAGATAACTATGCTCCGAGTAAATTTCGTGCAGTAACGGGGGTGCTAATCGAGTCGGACGAGAAAGTTGGATCAGAATGCTCAAACAAGCTAAATTATGAGGTGCACTTTGTTCATTAGGAGCTCGTTGGGTATGGTTTGAACATGTCGCGCTAGAACTCAGCAACGATATTATTGCTACCTTATTGAGTCGAGCTCGAACTATGAACTCCTGTGAATCAGGATTAGTGTGTCCATTCTCAAGAACACAAATCACAGTCCCACATGAATTAGAGAGTCATTAATGCCCCTAAAACGCAATGTGAAGAAACTAGACAAGCCCCTCAAGGAGGAACGTGAACACTAATATCAAATTATAAAATAGAAAATTGTCAAATCCCAATTCAAGGTTTAGTATACTTTGACCATTTAATTTTAAGGATGGGACTAAAGGACCAACTTTACACTTCTATAGGAACATTTGGCTTGTTGGTGAACTATCCGCGTTAGATGGTAACGTCTAAAAGCATCGATATCACATAAATATTAGAGAAAAAGAATAGTGAGGTATACCTAATAACCTGAATCAATAACTTCGTTTTAACTAATTTGAAGATCGAAAGACGTAAAATGTGATGTAATCGTACTCATTAAATATGAATTAGCTATCAACATTTATATAATCAAGAACCAAGAATAGAGCGATCAGTAGAAAATGAATAACTATAACGAACATCCATTTAGTTTTTAAAAATATTTTCAGACTTTAAAAAAAGTAATGAGATAGATCTACTGTCTCATCCAATCAATCTTAATAGTATTATGATAAGAGGAGACGACTTTCAGATATAAGTGTCGTTCCATGTGTTCACATGATATCGACTCGTCTGTTAGTTTATCGACACCGTAACATCGACCATAAAGGTTCAACAGTAGATAAGTAATGTGATCAAGAAACAACCCAATAAGACCCTTTTTTCCACTCCATGGGAAAAGACTTTGTCCGAAAAAGAAAAGGAACGAAAAATGGGAGAATGAAGTATTGTCGGGTCTAAAATGAGAAGGGAGTAATCGACTGGGAACAGAAGAGCAAATGGGTCGGGGAAAACCCACGCATTGATAAAGACATTTGGGCACTTTGCTTCACTTTCATGCTTCCTTGATCCCCTATGACTCTGTGTTCCTTCTCTGTCTCTTTGTCCCACTTAACATCAATGTTGTCGTTGCAGAGACGTTATGTACAGTCTTTTTTAGTTTTGAACGTCGACTAGAAACTCTGTTTTCCATAGTTGATATTCAATTAGTCATAAAGGGATGGCCGTTGATACCTAAAATCAAGAAAAGAAATGAGAAATTTCTAAATGGTCATCAAAATGGTGATAAGAGCTTTATCGATGACCTGATTGTGTGATTGGTAACGAGTTTAGTCTATTTTTATAGAATCTCGAGTTTAGGTCCTATTAATAGAGTTATAAGTGATATATCCTAATAACTTAACCCATCCGTAAAATGTTCTATTCGACACAATTTCAGATTAGTCGAGATCCAATACGGTTTTCTAAAACAAGGAGGTTTAAATTGAAAAAGAGGGACGATGTGAGCATTGATGTTCCATTTCATATGGTAGATGTCAATGTCTAATTGTCTCCCTTTCTCACCATCCCTACACTCCTTCTAGTATCCCCCCAATATATATAAATATGGGGGACGAGCAGAGAACAGAACCCAAGTCTTATACCACAATAAGAATTCAATCTTTTGAACTTGGAATTCTGATTATTTTAGTGTTCAAATCTTGAAATTTTTTGGGCAACTGAGATCATCATGGACCTTCAACTTGGTCTTGCACTTCCAAATAGTGACCAATTCTTGAAGAAAATGGAGCTTGTGAAGAAAAGCAACTGTTTTGATGGATTTGGAGAGGGCTATGGTTCCTCTTTGTCTAGTAATGATGATGATTGCTCATATGATGATCATGATTATGGGATGAAGAGGAAAAGGGCTAGATTGAGTGAAGATGTTGTGGGTGATTGTGCTTGCTTGTCTAAGACTCTGCCTTTGTTGCTTTGGAGCAAAGAGCCCGATGATGATGATGATCAAGATATTCACAAGTGTGCCCATTTCTCCATGTCTAGGTAAGCTGCTTCTTTCTCACCTTTATCTTGATGGGTCCTTGCTTTGATGAGTATTTGATGATTATGAGCATTCAATCGAATTATGCTTTGTTAATGATTTGATTTGTAGCTATCACATTCTCTAACCACCTCACACTCTGCAAAGTAGAACAACGTAGTTTAGTGCGACGTGCGCGAAAAGCTCAGGAAATTTATGTCAGAACTAATGCTGATGATTTTTGATCTTAGGGGTGAAATATACAACGTTTTCAGAATCTGGTTTAGTTGTTGAATTACTTCTCTTGGATGCTAGAGTTGTAGCAGGTAATCTGTGTCTGATTGTGCTGTGTTTCAGAAATGGTAGGGATGATGAAACCCTAGTGGGATGGCCACCCATCAAGACATACAGGAAGCGCCGCCGTGGCGAGAACCACAATGTAGCTCGCCATAACAACCAAATATGGACCCAAAATGGTCGTGGTGATGGTGTTGTCGATAATGGTGACAACCGGTGGAGCTCTCGCTATGTGAAGGTGCAAATGGAAGGTATGGTGATAACAAGGAAGATCAGCCTGAGCTTCCTTCGCCATCATCAGTCTTATGAAGCCCTAACTCACAGCTTGATCAGCTTGTTTGGGAAAGGTAAATGACATTGATAATGAGCTAAACTGTTTGGATCATCTGAAATCAGTGTTTAAATGGAATGCCAATGATTTATTTTCGCTTCGATGTACAGGGCAAGACAATGTGGAGGATTATAGACTCGCTTATCAAGACCGGGAAGGAGATTGGAAGCTTGCAGCAGATGTTCCATGGAGGTGAATTTTCTTACCACTAAACTATAGACAGATTTGGGAATTGTGACTTTGGCAATATCGACCATCACCTGAGAATGACACATGATGATACATAAGAACTTCCCTTTCTTAATGCTTGCTTTTTTTAGCACCAACAACGAACTATCTCTGAGGACGAACTCTTATCCGTTTTCTTGCACGGTTGTACAGGGTTTTCATGAGGCCGATCCAGCGTCTTAAACTGCTGAAGGACAACTGAACCAAGTTCCGTCGCCCTTGCACATTATCTTCGTGTGCTTGAGATTCTTGTTGGGCATCCAGACTGGAGAGAAGAGGAACTCCACGACATACCAGGTGGTAGGGGAATTGCTATGGATAGTATCTCTATCTAAAGAGTATGCTCGAGACTCGAGTTCCTCTTGGTTGTCGAAACTGCAGAGCAAACTTACAGATCACGAGCAACACATTCACATAGAACACTAGTTTACAATACAGCAGGATTGAGGAGTTGGTGTCAATCTGTTAGTAACACTACGTACTTGACCTTATATCGTCCCTGTCCTTACCCGTTAAGAAGTTTCTTCATTTCAAACTCTGGTCATCTTTGTTGTGTCAAATAAGAATGCGTTGAGATACCTAATCCCATCAATCCATTAATTTTATATGACCATGTTCAAGTTATTCTGCTAATCTGTAATGATAACATCAATTATCCTCACAACTAGCAATATAGACCCGACCCACTGCAATGTGGCAGCTCCACCACCACCCACCGCTCGTACCATCACCAGCCGCTCACCATCGCAACCCATAATCCACCAACAGCCACTCACCACTTCGATGATCTGAGCTCATGACATAAAAGAACCAGACAGAATAGGCTCCAATCTGAAAACCATCCATCAATACCAGCAATGCCCAAGCTATGAACCAACAGGCATAAGGGCACCGCGACAACGACAATAACAAACCAAGATTTATTTTATCTTTGAAACTCGGTCACACCATACGAATAAACCAATTACAAGCCAGGGTAATACGCAAGCCAGAACTGACAGAAACCAGTATCATCAAACCAAGACAGAGCTTACTACTTGCATAACACGATAGGCAGTTACCACTTAGGAAAAGCACGAAAGTGAAAGACTGGACGTTTATTATACATCACATCAGTACACGGTGGCATTCCCCAACCTAGTTCAAGGTCCATCACACCAGCTTCCTGCATTTGCCATTGATCACACAATAAGTTAAACCAGAAGTTAAAAAACAAGAAGAAAGAAAGATATCTTCTTGCCTCCGCAAACAACAACCGGATATGGTTCGGTATTGGCATAGCCACAGCAATACATGAGTAGTCTATTCATGAAACATGGACTAGCCTGCAAAACTTATGTTATAGGTAGATTTTGCACTACAGATCAGTCACTTATGAAAATTGAATGATCAAGCCTAATAGACTACATCCAGATAGTCATGCTCATTTGCTGTTTTCTCTAATCCATTTCATTGTACCTTGGCTTCTAATTCTAGGGAGATAACATAGAATAAGAGCTGTTTAAAGTTAAGCTGTGAATGAGCAAGCATAGGATCCAAACATAACGGCATGTCATGGTAAACTATGTCATGGTAAACTATATGGGCCGATAGCTCACAATAAGGAACAATCTTCCATCGCTGATTTTCACCCTTCTTCCACTCCCATAGCACAATAGTCGTTCCATCGTGGACACCTCCATGATTCTTATCACCGTTGAAGGCATCGACATTCAAGCGAATGTTGTTCACCATTCTGATGGTTCTATAGCCATCGCCTAGGTCCCGGCTCAGTGTCCACAGGACTGACTCGTCAAGAACATCAGGATTGTAAGGGCTCAACTGAACCTGTGGGTATATGTACACGATTGAGAATAGAAGATATGATAAATAAAGTGGAAAATAAAAGATTAATTACAATATGCAATAAATAGAGGGCAAGAAACACCCTATTTCCTAATTCAGAATGTACATTATTCTGAACCCAAAAAATAAAAAAATAAGAAAATCTACATAACCTACTCAAGGAATGACAGCTACTTTGGACAGCAAACACGAGTCAAAAGAAGAGGGAGCGAGGGAGATGCAAAATTTACATGGTGAATGGTTCAGTGAAAGAACTATAGTGAGTAAATTTTCAGGAGAGTTCCAGTGATATGTATTTCAAACTTGCAAATACATCATTGATCATGCATGAAAGAATTGCTGCACCACCACAATGTAAAATATGATTAAAATCAATGATAACCAAGATCTAATATTTTTCTTGCGTTACAAGTAACGACAACCAATTCAAATTATTGTGCATACATGTGCACAACGAATCGATCTGCATACTCATTGTAGCAGACACTAGTAGGAATGGGGATGAATTCACGAAAAAGTAAGTAGCTCCAATTTATTAGTCATGATGAATCGAGATGCAAACTAGCCACGACATAATATCCAACAAAATCAGATATGCTAGAAGCCTAGAACTACGCAACACAATAGGTCAATAGTAGCTAAATCTGAGAAGTGGTCACAATAATAACCAATAATAACTCACTGGTTTAGTAGCGCCAACAGAGTGCTTCAGTGCCTGACCAGTGGCTTTATTCACCAAAGAGAAGCTCGGAAATCCTTCTTCATCCTTCACCTTCACACTGTACTTCTCATCCTTTATCCAATGCTGCAACAATCAACAACACCAAACGAAAAAATTCCAATCAATCCAACAACAAATCTATCTCATTCTTCATATCTAATCCTCATCATAGTTCATTCAAATCAGGCCATTCAAACTATCGATAGCTCTTGGAGCCACGGATAATCAAGTAAATCGTTCGGTTCACCCAATTCCACGCTATATTCTGATCTACTTGATTCATAAAGTTAATCACAGCTCATAGAACGCGATTTTGATCGGCAGAATTGCTGGAATCGGGTCTCACATTGGACGATTCAAATCAGCCAGATCATATTCGACATTGATGGGCACTGATCGATTCAAACAAACATCACAAGAGTACCAAAAAGCTCCAATCGTTTCTTCATCCAAACAAAAAACCAACAAACACCCAAATCAACCCAACCTTTCCCACCCCAAATGGGCAATCCCCAAACCAACCCAAAACCCCCAAAACACACGCAATCCAAACCCCAACTCCAAATCCAACCAAATGGGCAGTCCCTAACCCTAACCAAACCCCAAACCCTAAACCCTTCAACTTCCCAAATTACCAACACACCTGGCTCAGATCATTGGGATCCGATCTGGCAAGAATGACCATCCCATCCCTCACAGCAAGCGAATGGTTCTCCTCAGCCTTGCTATACACCCTCACAGAAGGCTTGGAACCCAAATCATACCCACCAGTGTCATGGTCATGGGCATGCCCAGTGTGAATATGAGATTCAATGAATGACGGCACATGTGGCCGAAACCCATGATGATGCGGCTCGCTCGACTCTTCCTCCACCTCATAGGATGATGATGAGTGGTGTTGTGGTGGAGGGTAGTTTTGGGATTCGTAGGAAACGTGGTGATGATGAGTCACCACAGATGGTGGTGGTGGTGGTGGGTTGTCGTAATAATAGGATGAGTAATTGGGTGGTGGTGGGTGATCGTATGAGTCGGGTGGGGGGAAGAATGGGTCGGAGTTGGGTGGCGGAGGAGGTGGTGGATAGTCGTCGTCGGAGTCGTGGTGGTGGTGGTGATGGTGGCCGAACGGGTTGTCCATTTTTCAACGAGATTTTTTATTTGGTCTTTTGATGTGACAAATGAGGTGTCTCTGTTTGTTTTGGCTGGTGGATGCTCTGCTACAGTTGGTGGTGGGTTTGCCACAGCAACGTGCTGCCCATTGCTTCCACACCCTTGGATTTATTAATCCAAAGTTTCATTTTTTATTTTTAATGTTTTGAAAGGAATCCAAAGTTTCATTTGTGACAAACCCTAACCAGTAGGAAAGGAAAAAGAAGAGATCACCGAACATGGAGTTAAGGACAAGCTTTCCTGTCCTAGGAGGACAAATCTCTCTGCCTAGCCTTACATCGTAACTACACTGCCTATGAACACAGATACAAAGTTTACAGTCTTTGAATAGTCCAAGTAGGTCTCTAAAATCAATATAATTTGTTTTTAAATCGTTGTGAAACAATACACCGATGATGAATTAAGTAATAAATTTTAATCTTGAACGAAAAAAAATAAGAACGAAAATCTCGAACTGCATGCATGTCGTTATAAAGACTATTTCCTTCGTTTCATAATATAAGCAACATATTGATCTGATATGTGGATTTACGTGTGTATTGACATTTTGTGCAATTTGATGAAGAAAATATATCCTTTCGTTCCAAATAAATTACGACATATTACTAAAAATAAAATTTTCATATAAATTATAATATTTATATAAAAAACAATCTTAAAATGTTAAAATATCTAAAATATCCCTACTTCATATCACATCATCACCTTTATCATTAATTTTTCTCTCTCCATCCACTCACACTTTTCTTTTCATACTCATAACGGTAAAATGGTAAAAATTTGCTAAGTCAACACACATACAGTATGAATTATCTTGTCAAATCACTTCTACGTAATTTATTCGAGACGGAAAAAGTATTTTTTCAGTAGCAAGAGGGTTTGCTGTAATTGTTGTGAGAGGAGATAATGAGTGTACTGTAACTGATGATGATTTTTTTTACGTAATAAGGTTATTAAATATGATATGTTGCATATATTTTAAAACGTCCAAAATAGACAAATGTTATTTATATTATAGAACGGAGGGAGTAGTTTATTACTCTGTGCGCTACGCGGGTTATCTACACTAATATTTTTTCATACATCTATGTGGTTCTATTTTTGTTGTGATTTTTTGTTTGCGATTGTTTATGATATTATTCTAAATGAAATTCTTAAGGAGAATTTGTAAAAAGTATCACTTGAAAGATTTAGTACGTGTATACAAAATGTAGTATGTCTATACGAAATATGGTATGTCTATGTAAAATTTAGTACGTCAAAATTGATATATCAAGTAAAGGATGATCAATCATGAGTTATAATAATCTGAAAACGCGTATTATTTCAAACGTACTAGCTTATACGTACTAATATGTCTGTAAAAAATGTAATGTGCAAATAAAGCAGTACGCCAACAAAAAAACACCAATCATTTAAAAAGTAATACGTCTGTTCAAAAACAACGTACTACTTTATGATTGAGATCAGATTTGTTCAGACAAACATCCCCATGCACGAGTCTCCTCACCAAATCTTCAGATAGTGATTGACGATGATGATCGAGATGATGTTTGATGATGATGATCGAGATGGTGATCGATGATAATGATGATCGATGGTCGACGATTTATGACGATGACAATTGATGATCGATGATGATGATGATGATGATGATTAAACTTTGATCAAATAAATAGCCATCCCGCGATTAAATCAAATCGATGATCATGAACGATGATTGATGACGATGATGATCGATAATTGATGATGATGATGATTATCGTGAAGATGATGTTTGAAGATGGGGCGGAGAGATGATGATTGGTGATCGATTATAAGGATCCGAAAAATTTCGTAAAGTTTTGTTTTACGATAATTAACGTGAATAGTAAATTATTGTACGTTATAATTTATTTTACGGGCTTATAAAGCTTGTTTGAAGTTATAATGGGGGAAGAATACAAAATATGAATGAAATATAACCCTAATACGCAAATATGAAAAAATATGATCTTAATACGAAAATACCGTATTTATACGAAAATGACCTAAACCTAATTTTGACACTTATTTTTCTTTATGTCAATTCCTACTCCACCTAAATTATATTAATACCCACTAATTATCCACTAAATATCCACTAATTATCCACTTAAATTATTTTAATTAATTTAGTTTTCTATAAATACAAGCTCTCTTCTTCTTAAAAATCTCTTACAAACACAAAACAAAAATACACTTATCATGCAAGATTAGAGTTAAGCAAGAGAAGAGAAGAAGGAGAAACTTGAGGAGAAGAGGAGAAACTAGATGGTAAGACGAGTACAACGAGGATCGTTCATCGTATTTAAGAGAAGGTGATCGTCTTAATTAAAAATTTTATGGAAAATTATACACTCTATGATAAATTCTAATATTAATCTAAATTGAATTCTCACATGTCTACTTTCTAATGAAGTTAATAGATCATGATTCGGAGTTATGAATCTTAAGATATAAATTAAAATAAGCGTATATATCAACCTGTAAAAAACTGATTATAGAGATAACTCTGTGGCTTAATATGAAACTATATAGTAAGCCATAAAAGACAAGCCTTATATCAATGGAAAGGTATGAAAGTCTAGTTTTCAGAATATTTTATCAATAATTATTTGGAGTAGTATATAGACAGTTATAAGATAATTAGTGAAATAAGATCAAACTGTCTAAAGTAGCAGAAAATATAAATTTCAAATAATTTACTGCTACTATTGGTAAAGTTTTATGATGGAAGTCTTATATCATAAGAAAGTTATGGAAGTTTAGTTTATGTAAAATTTCATGGAATAATTTTTGAAATTGTATATAAGAAGTTATAGATTTAAATACGTCGAAAAATCATATTGGACAGAATCTAGGAAACCCGTTTCAGAGGCCAAGAAGCTCGTTCTCGAGACCGAAACGTTCATTCCATACGTCAGAACGTCCGTTTCAGAGACCGAGATACTCGTTTCAGACGTCGGGATGTCCGTCCCAGAGGTCGGGATACCATCTCAGAACCTTCTGGATCGAGAATGATCGTTTCATTCCCAAAATAACTCCAAATAGCACTAATATTTTTGCACGAAGTACGAATAAATATGTTGAATATCGTAACGTGAACAAACAAATGTAATAATATGTGAAACTTGTCATGTTATAGGACCTAGAGACTCCGCTCGTTGAGACATAAAGAACAAGTTGAGCGTGTGTGTGAGGAAGTTGCAATAAAAAGATAACGTTTAGATTTATTGTGTGTGACGATGCGTATTATTATACCGTGACTATAGTAATATGCATTGGAATCTGTGATGTGGTCTCTAAATGTGGCTAAAGTAAAATACTGATTGTAACTGCTGTGTGTCGTGATAAGACGATGTGTGTGTTTGTGTTATGTTTTGACTACCGATATAAAGAGAATGAGTGAATAACAGGAATGTAAATCTAATTAGGGAGACAACTCTGTAGCATAAAATACAAAGATTGTTGTGTCTGTTGTTTAAGTCATACTGTGACTTGGTAGTGACATTTTTTCATCGACCTTTTGGTATGAGGGTAACTCGCTGCAAGAGATCTTGGGCTCCGATTTGACTAATCCCCTTTCGTGAATGTTCCTTTTTGCTAAAGTTAAGTAAAGCTTGATAAGTTAAAATTGAATAACTCTCGCCAAAGGCACCACTATAACACTGAGAGTATCTATTGTCTGTCTTCACTGTGATTTTGAGATGATAATTATAAATGTCGGATTGATATAATAAGTTCCAGAGTGCTGGATCAAATGACCTAAGAGGTCATCTCCCTTTCCTTTCTATCATCTTCTCTCATGTAACCTCTGATAAGGGGGTCGACACGTTATTGAGCTCACTATTTTTCTGTGTGTTCAGGAGTTAGAGACGACGAATAGGTGTGATGTAGGCTATGATGCTAATAGGCATCTATTGTTTTATAATTTATGAACTAAGTGAAATATATAATAAATGAGAAATTTTCGTTGTATTTGAAAACATTATTGGATTATGTCTAAGTGGATTTTATTTATTTTTGTGTCTAAACCGATTAAGTAATTTTTGTCTAACTGGGATGTTGGGATTCAGCGACAGTGACGTCATTTGTATTATTATGTCTTAATATGTTATGAAAAATCGGAACGTTGTATCGACAAGAAAGAAAAGAAAAACAATGAGAAAATAGAAAAAAGGACAAATAATGTCAAGGCCGTACTTGATTCTGTCAAGGTCACCCACACATATACTCTTACCTTGGCAGAATAAAAATCTGCCTTGGAAATATCAATCTCATGAAAAAAAGGACAAAATTAGAAGGAGTGGTGTTTTTTATAAAAATGATACCACATGAAAATAAAATTCCCTTGCGGATACTTCCTTGGAAATAAATCTTTAAGATGGTATCCCATGGGAATTTTTACTTACTATAACGATTGGTTATTTTTATCTCATTAATAATTTTGTACATATGTTATTAGAATCTTTTTTTATTTTTTTATTTTTTTGTTTTTTATTTTTTTGAAAAGACGATCTTTAAAAATTCTTTAAGATTTTATCTTGATTGTTCAACTCTTAATGATGACCGAAACTTAATTAGATAAAGATTATTTTAATTTAAATTACTGGAAATTCCTGATTGTCTTTTAACAATTTTAAAACAATGCAAATGCCCTATCATACCATGTTGTTTGCCAGATCCGTCGAGATGATTTGCCAATATAATAGATAATAGATTATGAGGGCAAGAGAAGTTATAATAGTAGAATTATTTATTTATTTTGATATAGTAGTGTCCAATTTAAACCCTGGTTTTCATCGATCATATCGACTATACATGAAGTTACAATAGCGTCAGGAAGGACAGGTCTTATTCCCCGCATACAAAACACTCAAAAACATATTTAACCATAACATAAGCATCATTATAATCTTTCAGGATATCCAAGAGAAATTATAAAGACTTGCTCGTAATTGATTTGTTAGATTTTTGTTACTCTAGGATGATTTAGTACGATTTATCATTAGTGTCCAATAGCAATTTATTCACCAGAAAACTTGCTACGATTTAGGGTGATTTGATAGATTTTTAGTAGTACCAAATTTGGATCATTCTGGTTATTTTTTCAGAAATCTTCATCAAAAAGAATTCTTTGTTTCCTGAAAAATTTTGTTCTCTGAAAGAAAGGAATTTGTTGATGGATGTCTCAAATCTCCGCGTAATCCGTATTCTCCGTGTTGATTCATTCTCCGCGGTGTTCATGGCCTTCCCGTGTTCTATCCGCGTGGAGTTGAGTTTCCCGTGTTGTGTCCCCGTGTTCTGCTGTGTATAAGAAGAGAGACGCAAGGAGAAGAAGGGAGAAGCAAGAAAGCTGGAGAAGAGGAAGCAAGAGCCAGGGAAAGTGTTTGGTGAGGAAGGAAAGGAGAGAAGGAGATAAGGAGATAAGGTGAATTTGAATGGTTTCTATTCACATATACACACAAAAATATATTGAGGGTTTAAAGAATTTGTTTTAGAGATTATTATCTCTATCCCTTGTGAGATTCTCAATATTTTGAATGTAACTCCTCTTTTGTATTTCCTCATTTGGTTAGTGGATTTTTTCCCGCAAGGGTTTCCACGTAAAAATCTTTGTCTCAATTTATTTACACTCTTGTTATTGTTTGTGTTTATTATTAACGACCCGTTCGTAATGGAGGCTTCGATCGAGCTAGATTAGGCCAACAATTACAGCGCAGTGTTGAACATGCTTTGTGTTGTCGCCAACGTCAAGGTCCTGCACCTCGGCGGATCCTGTTTCGTTACGAACGGGGTTGTTAATTGCAACAAAAACAATAACAAATGCGTAAAATAAATGAGACAAAGATTTTTACGTGGAAACCTTTGCGGGAGAAAACCACGGGCGATCGCCGACGACGAAGAATCCACTAATCAAATGAGAAAATACAAAAAAAAAAAAGAAAAAAGTACACCTAAACACCGAGCAATCCTTATACAACAAGAGATGGAGAAGGCTTATACTTGTGGAAATCTCTCAACAAGCCAGACAAATCTCTCAGGTTCTATTTCTCTACCTCTCTGCTTCTCTTTCCCCTACCTCACTGCTTCTCTTTCCCCTACCTCACTGCTTCTCTTTTTTCTCCTATTACTCTGCCGAGCATCTTCTTCCTCCTTAAACCAAAGAGAAAATTAGGGAGCAACTCCGCGTGATGAACGATCCTCGTGCAGGCTCCGTGTACCGAAGACGACGCGTGCTCCGCGTGATTTGCAGTTACATCAACAAATCTCCACCTTGACTCAAATCATGTTTATCGTCGTCGAGCAACCTCCATCTAGACTTTTAGGAAAGCCTAATCGCCCTCTACTCCGAAGAGCTTCAACCAATGATGAAACTTTGAAACAGAAACTGGTTTCGTCAACATATCTGCTAGATTCTCAGCAGTAGCAATCTTGATCACCTTGACATCTTTAACGTCCCGTACAAAGTAATAACTGATGTCAATGTGCTTAATCCTCTCATGATGCATCTGATCACGGGTCAAGTGAATGGCTGATGAACTGTCACAGTGGACTATTGTGAGATCTTGCATCACACCTAAGTCTGAAGCCAAATTCCTCAATCAAATCGTCTCCTTTACAGGTGATGCAATAACCATGAACTTTGTCTCTGTAGTGCTCAAGGCTACAGTATCCTGCAAAGTTGCCTTCCAAGAAACTGGCCCACCACAGAAAATGAATGCATACCCTGTAAGTAACCTCCGACGATCCAGATCTCCGGCATAGTCTGAATCTGAGAACCCTTCAACATTATTGCTGCCTCCACCTCGCCTTGCATCGTAGACGAGGCTCAATTTCGATGAACCCTTAAGATATCTAAGGATCTATTTCACGGCCTGCCAATGACCTCTACCAGGTCTGTCCATATAACGACTGACTACTGACACTGTCTGTGATAAATCGGGTCAAGTGCATATCATAGCGTACATCAATGAACCAACTGCACTCGCACAAGGCACTGAGGCCATACTCCTTCACTTCGTCCTCAGTCTTCGGTGAGTGCTCCAAGGATAGTTTGAAGTGCGCTGCCAAGGGAGTAGAAATGGGTTTGACATCTTTAATGCCAAATCGCTCAAGAAGCTTCTCAATGTAATTCTTCTGGCTCAAGGTCAAGACTCCACGCTTCCTATCCCGCTCGATCTCCAAGCGCAAAATCTCCTTTGCTGGGCCGAGATCCTTTATATCGAACTCACTACTGGGTTGCGTCTTCAACTTATCAATAGTCCCCTTGTCTCTACCAACGATCAGCATATCATCTACATAGAGCAAAAAATATACCTGACTCCCATCAGTTTGTTGCTGATGATACACACACTGATCGTACGGGCTTCGTGTGTATCCGATGCTTGTCATAAAAGTGTCAAACCTGTGATACCATTGTCGGGGCGACTGCTTCAATCCGTATAATGATTTCTTCAGAAAACAGACCCGATCTTCCATTCCTGGCAATGAAAAATCCTCTGGCTGGAGCATATAGATCTCCTCTTTTAGCTCACCGTGTAAAAATACCGTCTTCACGTCCATTTGCTCAAGTTCAAGGTCGAACTTAGCGACCAAAGCCAGAACAACTCGAATAGAAGTATGTCTGATAACAGGAGAAAAAACTTCAGTGTAGCCAATACCTTCCTTCTGAGTGAAACCCTTAGTTATCAATCTGGCCTTGAATCTTACATCACCACCATAGCCTGCTTCCTTCTTTTTGAACACCCATTTGCACCCTACGGTGCGTTTTCCATTCGGCAAGTGAATTAGAGTCTAAGTGTTGTTCTTGTGAAGAGACTCTAGTTCCTTTTCCATAAATGCAGTCCACTGGGCACATTTCGAACTAGCGACGGCTTCCCTGAATGACAAAGGCTCATTCTCAACTACCTCGCTAACAGTATGTGCATATGTCATCAAATCTGAAAAGCCATATCGAACTGGGGGTCTGATCTCACGTCGTTCCGTGTCACGGCTAAGTTGGTACTACTGTAGAGTGGATCCCATCTAGATTGGATCTGGTACTAGTGGTTTCACTTCTGCATCTTCTTCTTCTTGAACTGGCTGTAAAACATCAGTGGGAATGTTGGGATCTGAGGAGTCCCCATCCTGATGCTCCATCTCAAATATCGATCTCTCGACTGGTCGTGTCTGCTCCACCTGCTGCTGAATGCTTCCTTATTGCCCAACTTTCTTGGCTAACATTGACTCCTCGTCAAATATGACATCTCTGCTGATGATGATTCCAGGTGATGATGGATCAGTGGAATACAATCTGTATCCCTTCACACCTGGCTGGTATCCAAGAAAGATGGCCTTCTTGGCCCTAGGTTGCAACTTCTCTTCGCTAACATGATAATATGCATGACAACCGAAAACACGAAGATTGGAATAATCAACGAGCTTACCAGACCAAGCCTCATAAGGTGTTTTCATCGATAATGCTGAGGAAGGTGACCTGTTTATCAAATAACAGACCGTCATAACTGCTTCAGCCCAAAACCTCTCCTTCAACCCGGCTCCTATCATCATGCATCGAGCCCGCTCCATGAGTGTCCGGTTCATGCGTTCTTCTATCCCATTCTGGTGGAGTGTGCAAGTGACAGTTCGATGTCTCATAATGTCTTTGTCCTTACAGAACTGTAGAAATTGCTTGTTCATAAATTTCATCCCGTTGTCGGTTCGAAGCCACTTGATCTGCCTGTCGGTTTGCGTCTCAATCAACATCAACCATTCCTTGAATGTCTCGAATACCTCAGATTTCTCTTTCAAGAAATATATCCAGACATAATGGGAGTAATCATCGAACCACGCGGAGATGGCCTCCACAAATTTGAGTGTATGTAGTCGAGTGTCCTCTTCGTTCTGTGCATCGCATCTTCAAACGACAATCTCTTCTACTTGTCGAGAACACAGCCCTCGTAGATTCCGAGGTTCTGTGTCTTCAATCCTTCAAGCAAGCCTGCTGAACTCAGAACATCCATCCTCCAATTAACCATATGCCCAAGCCGCATATTCCACAGCTTCATCTCAGAACTAGCCTCACCATCACGGACGGACAATGAATTTGTAACAGCTGCAACTCCATCCTGCGTCACGCCGATCAAATAGTACAATCCAGCACGAAGTCGAGCCTTCATAGTTACCAAGCAGTTCTCCTTAACCTCCATGTCCCCATCTTGAGAATGATAGGAACATCCTTCATGATCAAGGGAACCCAAAGAGATAAGATTCCGCCTCACAATTGAAGCATATCGAATATTTTTTAATGTTCACATAACATCATCCCACATCCGTATACGAACATCTCCCACACCAAGAATCTTACAAGCGGAATTGTTATCCATAAGAACTACGTCGTCATTGGACTCAGCAAATGTGACGAACCACTCCCGATACGGACAAATATGAAAGGTGTAACCGGAATTCATCATCCACTCTGAACTAGATGCTATCAAGGACTCCACGGTGGATGCAAGAACGGTCGAGACTGTCTGGATCTCGACAATACCTGCGACTGGGACTTCCTCCTTCTTTTGCTTGTTCTTCAGTTTAGGACATTCATTTCTCCAATGTCCCTTCTGATGATAATAGTGACAAGAGTCAGATTTCTTCGAGGTTTTACTCTTCGATCGGCCTCTGAACTTATCCTGTTATCTTCCATCTTGTCTCCCTCTGATGAATAGCGCATCATCAGAACTTGAGGGTCTGGACGATTCTGAGAGCTGGTGTCTCAGCTGGTTACTCTGGTCAAAGACGTCTTAACGTCTTTCAGTGACAAAGAACCCCTACTATGGATCATAGTAGTCATAAAGGTCTCATAGCAACTAGGGAGAGAACACAACAGAATGATCGTCGCTTCTTCATCGTCGATGATGACTCCAATATTTTTCAGACCAAAAAGGATAGACTGAAACTCCGTTAAGAGTTTTTCCAATGATTGAAACATTTTGAGGACCTGATGAATGGTCGATTGAAACTCCATTCTTTTGCAATGGCATCAGGTCCTCTATTCTGATTGTTTCTCTTGGCGTTCTCCTAATGGAGTGCTGAGTTTCTTTTTGCCAAACATCAAGACTATTGAGGTGTATGAGTTTATTGGCCGCGACATGGAGTTGGAAATGATCGCATACCTTTTCCAAGTTTTCAAATCGTTGGAGAAGCTAATTCTGCACAAGTGCATACCGATGGATATGAAGAAAGAAGAGTGGATTTGCGAACAACTGATGAGGACCGAAAGGAGCTCTGAGGCATTGTCCTATAGAATTTGTATGACATCTAGATTTTATCTATTTGTGACAATAGTTTGTCAGTAACGTCAATTTCAAATCATGTACTAGTAGCTCATTCTTTGCTTGCGACAGTATTGCATTAATCCATTGCACGATTTGGAATCATGAGATGGAGAGATGATCATTTGTTGTGATTAATACTAAGCACGGTAATGGTTAGACCAAAAGAGGCCACTACATACCATCAACTCGAAACCATATAAGAGCAACTCAGCACAAAATTCAAGTTCACATGTTATCCATGCGGCAACAGAAATAGACTGTAAAAATAAACTTGTTTTCTTGTATCATACACAAAAGAAAGAATGGCTACGTACACAATCACCCGCAAACAAATACGATGATCTAATTCAGAGGCTGACTCGTCAATTCATTGTCAAAGCATTCTCCAAAAAGGAGTTAGAACGTCGGATGCGCACTGGTAAAATGCAACTCATGGCACCAAGGCTTGCAGATCGACCACCACCTCGTAGAATCTTGGAACATCCGGCATTGCGGGAAAAAAGAAAAATCATGATAAATTGGAGAACACCGCACGTTGGCATCTTCCTACTTGAAACTGTAACGGAACATGATTTCGAATCCCACCGGGAACATAGACGTTAAATCTCACTATCCAAAACTTCAGCACAACACAAAGAGGGCTGAGATTTGCTTTCACTTCAAACCAGCTACAGACTAGTCTGTTCCTCACTCCGGGAACGGCTGCGAGTCCATACAAAGGTGCACAAGTTTTCTTTGATACTGTCCATACAACTCATCCACCACCATCACTTCTTCGCTCTCCGGATTCAGCCCCGGCAAAACACGAACCTTGTCTTTCGCTGAAGATCCAGGTTGTTCATCAGAATCTTCTTCCATGTTTGAGAGAATATCTGCATGAATTTCACGGCAAGCTATAATGAACATGGCCGCTGTGTCCGGTTGATGGGCCATGCGGACCGCAGCCATTGCCTCCTGCAGCGCACCAGCTGCTGTGTACAAGATGAGCGCCCTGCAAAGATGGGACTAGTCATGCTCCAGTTGGACAGCTAGCAAAATAAAATCGAATACATAAGTGAAAGAAGAGAAATACTGACCTCCAGATGTTATGTTCATTATGTAGGACATGATCCGCCCATCTTTGCAACACCCTAGCCAATAATAACAGCACGAGCAAGTTCATCAGTGCAGTGTGATGGTGCACATATGTCAATCTAGATATCTCAAACATGGAGGGCTTGTTTGAATTGCTATGCATGGTACAGTTTAGATCGTTTGAACATGATATATGGTTGATGACCAAATTTGTCATGCCTAGTCAATTTGAAAAGTCGTGATTGCTTGCATGCAACAAATAAGGATATTTTGGGTACATGAATAGCTAGAGTAACCTAACAGCTAAAGAGTGTTCCAAATTACAATCTACTCCACTTAAAAGTCCTCTATTGTATCCATATCACCGTGACTTTGATGGAGACGCCCGCTCCAAGGTCTCAGAATACGAACTACACAATTAAACGTAGAGTTCATCAGCTTGACTTTTATAAAGTTCTTCAATTACTATTGGTGATACATTATATTTTTATTAGATTGTTCGAAATTTAGGCCATCTAAAACGGCATTTTTAAAGAATTCATGATGACATGAGCAGAGAAGGAAATCAAACACAACATTGTTGCACAACATTGCTGCACAACATTAAAGATAAATCCAAAACTCAATGATTCTTAAGGCAGCACATGTATTCTGAAGAAATCTCTAGATGTTACACAACCCTAGCTATTCATGTCAACAAATTAACCAAAAACTTCCCTTAATCACAACAATCAACCAAGATTTCATATAAAACTTGAACGCCTACAATATATTGCATCTCAAGGACCATGCTCAACGACTTAAACGAACCCTCTGTCTTCGATATCTAGACTATTGTCATACCAACAAAATCTTTATACTTGAAATTTTATGCGCAATCACTCCAGTGTGACGATGTAGTGCAAGGTAAAACTGAAACTAGCCTCACTTAAGACAACTTTTGATAATCAAGCCTGCATCTTTATTTTGATAACAGAAACCACAAACTCTTCAAATGAGACATGAATAGAATATCACCTTGCATAGTCAGAACCCTTCAAATGTGTTGCCGCCAAAGTTGCTGCATCTGTCCAGCATCCAGCATCTTGTAGCTACATAGCAGGCAAAATTTAAATAAACAAAAACCCGAGTTCCATTTCAAATCAAATCAAAAGTATTTATAATGAAAGATTCAACAAAGGTCATGGAAATTAAGGGGCACCATTTCGATCAATCAAGTAAGATACAAATTCTCTTACTGGTTCTTGACAGTATATACTAATTAAATTTGTCGCATACACATAACACTTGTACGATGTTCTCAGTTTTACCAATTAAGTATTTCTTTTTTCTTGTTCTATTATTTATTTGTTCTTTTTTATTATTTATTTATTGGTGTGGGGATCGACTCACCTGCGAGCAAGCCTCCTGATATCTTCCAACAGCGCACAGAAGGTGGGTACCAGACAATGACTTATCGGTTCTGATCGTATTGGCAGCGACGACCTGATATAACAAGATTCCAATACTCAGATGCGGAAAAACTCTGGAGTCCAGTAGCTTGTTTGTCCATCATTTAAGGCACAGTGCAAATTAGTAGTTAATGCTCATTGTTGAAGTACCTTAACGGCAAGCTCCAGCAAAGACTTTGACACAGCAGAAGAAAGAGCAACAGCACGCAGAGCATTGACATAAAAGTTTGAACTTTCTGGAGGTGTGGATAACAACAAGCTAACTGCAGCTTCCAGGTTCCCAACTGTCACCAAACTGCTCGATAAGACAAACAAGGCAGTTTAATAAATAGGAGCATGCACAAGTTGCTTCAGGTGACACTAGACAGACTAAGCATATAAGACATGTTCTGCAAGTATATGGCAAGCTAAAACTGAAGTGATGTGCACAGAACAATAGCCAGCCATTGCAAGCACACCGGCATCTGATATGTGAAAATCTTGAGGTTTGTAAAAAGATGTCAAAGATCCGTGAAATCATTTATCATTCTGTTCTCAAATGCAGTAAAATTCATGCTACAGCATCATATATTGAACGCGACCATATTAACGATTCAACTAGAGAGTGAAGAATTCCCCATTTCTTGAGAAATTGTGCAGTCTAAGAACTTAACTCTTGATGCTAAGCAGAACAATGCTTAATGACCAATCACCCTTTCATTAAAGAAAAAGGAATCACATGTGTAAACTGCGATGACTCACTCGTGCACATGGTTCTGGATGGCGTCTTCTCCGTCCAATTTCTCATGCCAGTGTATGCGCTCACTGGCAGTCTCCCAGAGTTCTTTTTGCTCAAAAGCCATAAATCCTAATTGACCGAAACCCTGCCAATAGTAAAAGCCATGATGAAGATAACCCAGTATTCGCCTGTATAAACAAAAAGGAACAGCTACTTTTAGCTAGAATCATCAACTACAGTTGACAATGACGGATTGTACCAGACCAAACGTCATCACGATTAGAGTTCTCAAGGGAACACATAAGAAATGTGCATAACGAAAAATTACATCACATGATCAAAATAGATTAGGAGTAAGAAGCGAGCAGCAAAATAACTTACCAATGGATCGGTTTTGCCTGATCCTAAAGATGATTTCCCCCCTGACGTTATCCTAGTCAGCATAGCTGCATCATCAAGTTGAGTAACAGAAGCCGCTACAGAATCCTTAGGTGGAGACTTGTTTGCAGATTTTTTTATGAGATGGTTAAGAGCACGAGGCAACTGTAACCAGAAAAGTGCTTCTGAGGATTCCCCGAAGACTGTAGCAGCAAAAGCAAACCGCATGGCCGAACCTTTATTCACTATCTTTGCATACAATCTAGCCCTCTCATCATCAAGGATGCATCCTACAGAAGAAACAGCAAAAAGAGAAACTAAAGTGAATCATGTGTTCCAGTTTGATTCATTTGCCTTAGGAAAATGAAACTCAATAGATGTTGGCAAACCTTCTTGTCTATATGGTTCCAATACTTTCAGCAGCATTTCTGGGACTGCGGCATCACCAAAATGTGGTTCATGAATAATGTAGTTACGCAAATCTTCAGATGGCAAAGCAGCTCCAGGAATATGGTGGGGCCTTCTATTTATCGTTGTACCACTGGTGTTGAACCATGAGGGCTTCACACCCAATTGCAAAATCATTCGTAATGCCTGAGGGCACAAACATAGTTAGGTATAGCATTGGATCTCTGAGGATCGCTAGTTCTTCAAGGCATTTATAGATTATGCAGTTCATACATACATGGACCAAGTCCTGCTTACAAGTTCGAAGTACAAACAAAAAAGATAAAACACAAAATTTACTCATCGAAAAATTCTGCAACTCACACACAAAAGGAAACAACTAAACGGCAAGAGAGAAACTAGTAGTACAGCAGAATTACGAAACTCACCAAGCCATGAGCTGTTGGAAGTAATATAGGAGCACATAAAGGCATTGGTCGGAATTTATCTTTGATTGGTCCAGTCTGAGATCCGTATGAAACTCTTCTGTCATTTCCGCTGGAAGTAAATAAAGAATTTAGGTAGGCAGTATATGGCAACTTTGATTATACGGAAAGATAAATTTAAGGATAGCAACACTCATCCAAGATGACATACATATTGATCTCAACAAGGCGACAACTGCTATCGGCTCCTGCTATGCACAAGACCAATGGATCATCTTTATTTGTTCTCAGTGGCAACCAATCAAGTTCTAAAACAAGGGTTCCAAGGGACTTGGGTTGTAAAAGTGAATTTGCTAATGGATCTGATGAATCCTGCAAAATCAGTGGCCGCTAAATTTATTCCACAGTTCAATCAAATTCAAAGTCAGATGTATATTCCACATGAAGCTCACCACCCTGGAATTTTTGTAGGAGAATTTTCAGTCAGGGCACAGATATTCCATATATAGATGATATTAATTTTTATACACCCTTAGGATTGTGAACAACTCAAATGAAACTGCTATTAGGAGAATCTGTACACAGCAAAAACAAAAACTTTTATAAAAAGAAATCAGATGTGTAAGAAAACTTGATGCAACTGTCAACTCACTGTATTCTCTTTCTTTACCAATCAAAACTGATATCCAGATGACGATAAACAACCAAAGACTTGTCAAATTTCGGCTCAGCAAAAAGAGCAGCAAAAGCAAATAAGTTCATTAAAAAAAGAAAGAAAAAAAGCCTCTAGCACACGATATTTCTAATTAATCTCATCATAATCCATACAAAAATTGCCGAGAGGAAGATAAATAGAATCCCCTGCAGTATATGGTCTAGACTGTCTAGTAAACAAAAACATCATATAGATTTCAAAGAGGCCAACAAGCACAGCAGAAAATTTTGAAGGACTCGTCAAGATCCTTACAAGATCATAGACGGAGAAAGTATTGTCATAAAATAGTACAGCAACATGCCCTCGACTTCGGTCTCCTGGAACAACAGGTGAAAATTTTATCCTCCTTATTCCCTCCCTATGTGTGTTAAACGAAGAAGAGTGCCCTGAAGTCACGTCCCACCAGCGTATGTTGCCTGATCTGTCTCCAATAACCTGATAAATAGAAGAGTGGGTTGTATATACTACACAAAAAAAACTAGTCACATAATATGTAAGCATACCACATGAGGAAGGCGATAGGCCATGGCGGTAATCAGCCCATCTGATGTAACAAATGAAGAGGAAGGCCACTTCGGCCTGGACAATGACACATAAGAAGAAAGAGGGGTGAGCATTTCAAAAAATAACAAAAAAATAAAATTAAAGGGGAGGAATATTTAAAAAGTGGAAGAATGCTTCTTTCAATTTTCTGTTAGAAAGTTATGAGCAAGCGTAAGAAAGGGGAAGAAGGGCAACAACCATGCAATTCAGGGACGTGGAGTACTGCACTTCCCGGCATGATTAATAGCAGAACCTCAGGAAAAAGAAAAAAACTACAAAAAATAGTAAGTACCGGAAGTCCCTGATTCTCCTCCCTTGAACCTCAAAAACTCCCAAGGCACCATTTACCAGAGCAAAGGAAAAACTCTCAGCGGTGTCATCTTGAGATCCTTCAGCACTCGCTGTCTCTGTAAAGAGTTCCATTAGTTTCAAGGACGACATTTCAAAGTAAAGAGCAAAAACTTAAGTACCATTGGAGTTATTAAGCTTACTAGATTCCTCTGTGGAAGAATTTGCAGGGGTTGATGAATCAGCAGATACTCCCACTATACGATCCTTCAAGGATAATGATGATTGCCTGGTTGGGGCAGCTGGTCTAGGAACCGTTGGCAAAGTCCACTCCAAAACCGTGAACGGAAGAGCTAGTGATCTAAGCTACACAACAAACTGTCATTTTTTGTCAAAACGTCAAAATTCACTTTTCTTGAAAGTCAAGCATCAGATTCTATATGGCATCTAGGCATAACTGCAGGAGAGGGCCATGTGATCAATCGTTAACTAGCTTGCAAGAGATTTAGGACTTCAACTACTGACCATGATTGGGTTCTTTGTCATTGCCCAAACCTCCACGGGAGCATCACGAAACAAAATAAGAAGATATCTGCAAAAGCAGAATACATTGCAATTTCAGGTTCATTCCTATTCAAAAATGACAAACAATATTACTGTTGAAAAATGAGCAAGACATTGCTCAGGTTTTTGCCGGGGGCATAATTCTATCAAGACATAACAGACATAGCATCCAAACAAAGTATACAACCTCCCAGACGAAGAAGCTCTAAGAGCTCTAACTGGTGCACGCTCTGGTTTTTGCAACACTCTAAATGCTCGATTTAGGCCACTTCTGACACAGGTCACAGCAAGTCTGTTGATATATCCTCCAGATTTTTCATTCACCTAAGTCACAAAAAATTAAGGGTGAAAGATAACTCAAGAAAACAACAAAATACTGTATCATAACAATAAATCTGACAGCAACAAAAAAGGGCGAAATATAAGCACAAAACTGTGAACTGAAAGTAATCTTTTATTTATCAAAAGCCTCGCACATGTACCTGATCATAAGAAAATGATACCAGCCTGGAATTACCAAGCCACCGTAATCCCCTTACGGATCCTCCATGAACAGAAAAGCAAGCTGCAACAGCATTAGCTGCAACATCAACGATCTCAATTGTGCCGCCTTGAGTACCCACAGCGACCAATGG
>JAOVYX010015336.1:0-28297 GCA_035668315.1 Drosera spatulata
TATCCAAACCTACAGTTTTGGAAAATTAATTCCAAAAACAACCACACGGAATCTTATTCCTCAAAACATACAATTTTTAAAATTTTCCAAAATACTGATTCAAACTGCCTCATTACCGGTTTCGTAGCCCTTTTCTGTTTTCCAGTGTGCGATTGCAAATTCTTTTCCATGAATTGTGATTTTTTATCCTACAGTTCAATATTGTGTTTTTATGTTTTTGTTAAAGGCGCTGTATATTTAAAACAGAGCGTGGTGTATTTTCATGTTTGTGTCAAATTTTTAACAAAACAGAGCGTCTATTGTAACTGTGACAGAGCAATAGAGCGGCAGTAAAAAATACAAAGCGCTTGTTGAAACTGTCAGGCACAGAGCGATATTTCAAAACATTGAGCGCCTTCTGTTTTTGACACAGTTCAATATTGTGTTTTTATGTTTTCGTTAGTGGCGCTTCCTAACTAAAAAAAGAGAGCATTGTGTATTTTCATGTTTGTGTCAAACTTTAAACAAAACCGAACGCCTATTGTAACTGTGACAGAGCGACATAGCGGCAGTACAAAAAACAAACTGCTTGTTGAAACTGTCAGCCACAGAGCGATATTTCAAAACACAGAGCGCCTTCTATTTTTGATACAGTTCAATATTGTCTTTTTATGTTTTCGTTAGTGGCGCTGCCTAACTAAAAAAAGAGAGCGTTGCGTATTTTCATGTTTGTGTCAAACTTTTAACAAAACAGAACGCCTATTGTAACTGTGACAGAGCAACAGTACAAAATACAGAGCGCTTGTTGAAACTGTCAGTCACAGAGCGACATTTCAAAAGACAGAGCGCCTTCTATTTTTATACAGTTCAATATTGTGTTTTTATATTTTTGTTAGGGGCGCTGCCTACATAAAATAGAGCGTTGTGCATTTTCATGTTTGTCTCAAACTTTTAACAAAGCAAAGCGCCTATGGTAACTGTGACAGAGCGAGAGAGCGATAGTACAAATACAAAGCGCTTGTTGAAACTTTCAGCCACAGAGCGACAGTTCAAAATACAGAGCGCCTTCTGTTTTTGATACAGAGCTTCTTCGAAGGATATAAACAGTAGAAAAGGAAACAGAAAATAAGACATATATGGACAATCGATCTCATATGTTTCATTGAATTGAGAAATATACAAATCAAATCATTCGTAAAAAATCAAGCAGCACAATAAGATGCAAAACCCGTCACATTGTGTTTAACTGATATCCCTCTATCAACGTCGATAACATCTTCGCCCTGAACATCCGGATTTCTTCTAGTGTTGTGGACTTCGGTATTTCTTTCCCATTTGCCATCAATTCAATCTAATGGCAGACGTGGACACCACAATCTAGGTTTTGCTATAAAGGCGCATTTTTGTTGATAATCACTTTAGGGTTGGAATTCACAAATTTATCGTTGTTTCACGTGTTTCCGGAGTTAATGCAGTGAAGTTTCATGTCGATATGTTAGCTTAGCATTTTTAGAAGTGATGTATAAGTTTTTAGAATTTTTGAACGTCGTTTAGTATTTTTCGTAGTAGTTTTAAGTGATCAGCACACCTGTCGCGACCACTACGAGAGTGTCGCGGGCAGGCTGCAGGACGTCGCGCCTGCGACGGCTACAGGTCAGAAGCGCGACTAGTGATTTTGAGCAAAATCCGGATTCTTAATGAGTCGCGGGCGTGACACTTGCAGGGTCGTGGCCGCGACTGTCTTCCAGATGCAGAACATTAATTTTCAGCTGTCGGATCAATCTGGTTTCGACCTATGCCTATAAATACATGTTGTTAGAATTCTTCTCAGCATTGATTGAGCATAGAAACGGCAGAGATGATTTGAGGAAGTGGAGACGCGAAGAGAGGAAGCTTTGGAGGGTTTTCATCAAGATTTTCATGGAGAATTGATCCGTGATTCATTTGTATTGCTTTGGAATCAGTTTGGAATGTAATTTGTGCTGTAAAACCATCATTCTCAGTTATTTATTCGCTGCAGAATGTCTATTTTTGATGCTATGATTCATTCCATGCTTTGTTTGATGCATATGCTTGAGTAGATCATAAGTAGGGATGCGTTGATGAACTTTTGAAGACCTTCGATCATGAGATGAAGCATTTATGATTTAAACAAGAGATGTTAATGATGAATATGTTGCATGAAACCTGTTAGAAGTATCGCATAACATATGTTTATTATATTGATCACCTAATATACATAATTTAGAGCTATAAATCGCATTAAGTGATTTAATTAGTAGCAGATTGATATAATATGATTTAAGCTAATTGTCATATACAATCAATGGTTTTATATGGATGTGATATGATTAGTTTAAGCTAATTGCTATTCATGTCATGACTGGTTTTTTTATGTTTTGAATCAACTCTTTTGATAAACCATGTTTGAACTAATTGAAATGGTTTTAATTTATTGGGTTAGTTTGACTATCCGAGCTAATTGGAAGTTAGAAGCTAAGGAACGTAGTGAGTTAAGCCAAAATTCATTACAGTCGTTCCATATTAATCATTACATCTAAAGTTCAGAAACATCCGTGATTGATCTAAGTGACTTAAAAGGAATTCAACCATCGTCCCTATATTTCTCCAAACTTAAGGAAACTCCTTTATATCTTAGCTCTTTCTTATCTTCTTTCGATCTAGTTAGTTTAGTTTTAAGTTATTCCTTTTAAACAGTTTTAACACCCCCCAAAAATTCTATCTTTAATCTTACCCCTTTCTTAGGATAGAAATTATTTCAAGCTGTGTTTAGGTCGACATTTGTTGTTCCCTGTGGGATCGATCCCTACTTTCATATCTACATTTGTATTTATAGCGGGGTAAAAATAAATTGGCATGTTTACGACGAACGTGGAAGACGCCATAATTACGTCCTTGGCTGGCTTCGCATCACATAGAGAAGGTCGCTGATGTTCTGCTTGTTGTGAAGAAAATCCTTGCAAAGGTGAAAACCTTTGAAGGTAATATGACAAAGACCAGGACTACAACTACAGCTCTGAAAGATGAAGTGGAACATCTAAGTCTGATACCATCAAACTCTGAGGATGGCATAAAGAAACTGCTAGAACACTTTAAACTGTTGCCAAAATAAACCCTTCAACCCATAGAGCCTTTGAACGAATATCAAACAAAAAAAGAGCAAGTTGGGTAGTTGGGCTAGTTTCTTAGTTGTCTAAGTAGTTTAATTTTTGTTTTGGTCTGATATGTCTTGCTCTGATATGTTTGCATCTTCTTATTGTTAAGAAGTTGGGTAGTTTCTGATCTGATCTGATAAACTTTTAACACAAACAACAAAGTTCATTTTGAAAATTGTATATGAAACTGATCTTATTGCATATCTACTTAACGTACTTTAAATGCCCAAGTTTTTTCTTTAAATTAATCAAATAGGGGGAGATTGAAAGTATATTATTGGATTTAATGAATCAAAGGAGTACTAACATTTGAGATAAAGTGTTTTGTAGTCTACATGTATTTTGTCAGACGGTATGAATCGAAAAACAGTGGCAGCTTTGGACAAAACAGTATGTTTGGGTCAAATAAGTCTTCTGGAACCTTCTCCATGTTCTCATGAAGTTTCTCAACAACACCTTCAATTCTCGCTCATTTTCTCCTTTAGATCACCAAGTACACCTTGGATCATCTCCTAAGCATGGGACTGGTCCGTATCTTCACTTACTATTTCATACACAAAATTATCACTAACAACCTGTGTCCTATCAATTGTTGCTTCCTTCTCCTTGTCACCTTCATTACCCTTCTCCTTCTTAGCAATGGCTTTGTAAGCGAGGATCTCAAGATTTGAATTCTGATTTTGAAGAATTTCAGAAATCGTTGGCCTTGAAAACCCTAGGATTTAGGGGTGTGACCATCGTGTCATAAAAATCACCAACAACATCAGTGAATTCCTTCGTATCTTTGGGGCTTCAAACCACTTCTGTATCAGCTGGGTTCTGAGTTCGTATTGTAGTGGTTTGATCTATAGGTAGTGGTGGCAGTATTGTTTCTGTCTCCATCGGGACAGGCTCGTTGTTCTCTTTCTGTGTTTCAACCTATTCACCAATGCTCGAACTCTCTCCCTTCTTCATTCCTGGTTGTTTGGGTTTCCTTGGTGGTTTAGATTTGGGTTTCGATTGTGGCTCAGGTGGATACTCACAGAGTGAAATAGGATTGAACACTTCTTTGTCGAGTGTGATTGGATCTTAGATTGTGTTGCTTGGTACCTTCCATCAAACCTGGGATTGTAGGCTAGAACTTCTTCATGGCATGGTTATAATTTTATGTAGTGATTTGAATGAGGGTTTGTGGATTATGGAGGTTAGGAAGTTGAAGTTTATGGGTGATGATGAGGGGAGTAATGGATATGTATGATGTGGTAGTTAAAGTGGCATGCAGTTATCGAATACAAAGTGATTTTTGCAAAGAATATATCAACCCCTTGGATAGGACAACTGATACAGCTATGGGAACGACGCCAAATCCTGATAATTATGGCAAGAGAGTTGATAAGATTTTGTGGTGATAATCAACGAAGACACTTTAATTTCAAACACCAAGAAACTTAACAGTTATATTTAGTCTAAATAATACCAAACATTATACACCTTGACATTGACAAAATGCACTTGTGTATCATCATGTATTTGTTTCCTAATGTTCAAGCCTAATCGAATCCCTGCAATATACAAATGAAGATTAGATTCACAAAAAGAATTAAGCCTAATCAAGAAAATTGGGGATAATGACTAGTTTAGTTAAACTTAATCATGTCTAAATCTTGTCTTAATTATTCAAATCTCTCTCTCTTCTTAGTGTTTCGTGAATATGTCTGCCAATTGCTTTTCAATTTCAATGTATCTAAGCTTTACAGTACCTTTCTCATAATGATCTCTCAAAAAGTGATGACGTATATCTATATGCTTAGTTCTTGAATGTTGGACATCATTTTTGGTAACATAGATTGCACTAGAATTTCACATAGGATTGGTGCACGTCCTAGATTTATTCCAAAGTTCTTAAGTTGTTGTTTTATCCATAAAAATCTGAGTACACCAAAGAAAAACAGCTACATATTCAACCTCAACATTAGATAAAGCAACTGACTTCTGTTTCTTAGAACTCCTGGAATCAGGCAAGGACCAAGTAGATGACACATACGAGAAATGCTTTTCCTTATCTATAAGATAACCTACAAAATCTGCGTCTGAGTAATCAATAAGCATGTGAGTGGTTCCAATAGGATACCACATCTAATATTTTGTGCACCATTTGAGTATCTCAGTATTCATCTTACTGCTTTCAGATGAGACACCTTAGGATTAGCCTAGATCTTGCGCAAATACTTACACCAAACATAATATCTGGTCTACTTGAAGTCAGATATAGGAGTGAACCTATCATATCTCTGTATAGCTTTTGTTCCATACACTTACCCATGGGATCTTCATCTAACTTACATGCAGTGGGTATAGCTATATCAAAAGGTTTAGAGTCCTCCATACCAAACTTCCACAGTAGCTTAGTGAGATACTTATGCTGATGAATAGTGGTATCGGTACTCATTTTGAACTCACTAGACATTAACCTGGAAAATTTATCACACAAAGATTGATTAGTGGCATCAAATATAATGTCATAAACATAAATTTGTACCACTAACAACTCTTTCGTGTCATTGAATTTCAAAAACAAGGTTTTGTCAACCTTTCCTTTTTTATACCTATGAGAAATCAAAAAATTCGATAGCTTCTCATACCAAGCTCGAGGAGCTTGTTTCAAACCATACAAGGTCTTATCTAACTTATACACATGATCAGGGAAGGTTAAGTCTTCAAAGCCAAGAGGTTTCTCTACATAAACTTTTTCCTTAAGATAACTATTAAGAAATACACTTTTAATATCCATTTGGTAAAGTTTGAAATTCTTATGAGATGCAAAGGCAACTGAGAGTCTAATTGCCTCTAATCTGGCTACTGGTGCAAAAGTTTATTCAAAATCTATGCTCTCTTCTTGGCTATAACCTTTTGGAACTAACCTTGCTTTGTGCCTTGTGATGTTACCATCCTCATCTATCTTGTTTCTAAAAACCCACTTAGTACCTATCATTGGATGGTCTACAGCTCTTAAAACTAAGCGCCAGACCTGATTTCTTTCGAATTTATGGAGTTCTTCTTGCATTGCTAAGATCCAATCTGGATCTTTTAATGCAGAATCATTTCCATTAGGTTCAATAGTGAAAACAAAGGCAGAATAAGCATAAACATTATGATGGCTCTATGATGCTGATGATCTAGTTTGTACTCCAATGTGTGGCCATTCAATGCTTTGATTTTGGAGGATGTGAAATCTTTTGTTTCCACTTTCTTGGAAATTCTTCCTGAGTATGTTGGGACTGGTCCTGTTGGCCGTTTCCGGTTCCCCTTGTAATGGACTGTTTTTGTGAATCAGTGACAGGTGCCTGGTTTCCATCGTCTTCTTTCTTTGGGTCTGCTTGTTGCTGGCTGTTCAACTGTCTTAACCTCAATGATGTTTTCTTGAGATCTTTCATGTTATTCCCTAGACAAACCTATCTCAAAATTTCATCCTGACACACCATTAGGCAAGTCATCAGTTTCATCAAATATAACATGTATGCTCTCTTCTACTAGCAAGGTTCTCTTGTTGTAACCTTATAAGCCTTACTATGTGAAGAATAACCAATAAACAATGCCTCATCACTTCTTGCATTAAATTTTTCTAATTCATCTTTGCCATTGTTAAGAACATAACATTTACAATCAAATTTTCTAATATGTACTATGCTAGTCTTTTTCCATATAACAACTCGTATGGTCACTTTTTTAAAATTGGTCGAATCAAGGATGCGTTTAAAATATATGCAGCAGTGTTGCTTCATCAGCCCAAAAATTTCTAGGTAGTTTCACAGTCAATCAATATTGTTCTGGCCATCTTCTCACGGGATTGGTTCTTTCTTTCAACCACTCCATAGTGTAGTGGAGTCCTTGGCGATAAAAAGTTGTGATCTACACCATGTTCCCTACAGTAATTAATAAAATAAGCATTGTCAAACTTTGCCCATGATCAGTTCTAATGGATATAAATTTTTGTCCAAGTTTGTTTTCACTTTTGAGGATAAAGGTCTTAAATTCATCAAAGGTATCACCTTTAGAGATCAAAAACAATACCCATGTAAACCTGGAATAATCCAAATGATAAATCTGCTTCCAGTGATTCTCATTGGTCCACATAAGTCCATATGTATCTACTTAAGGGGTCTAGAGGCACTTACCATACTTTTGGGTTTAAAAGAGGACTTAACATGCTTACCTCTTGCACATGCTTCACAAAGACCTGAATGTTCATACGTGAAAGTTCATACCTAAATGCTCATACCTGATTCATGGAAAACCATCTACCAGACCATGTTTTCTGAGTTTGTCAAGCAGTGTGTAACTAGCATATCCAAATCTCTTGTGCTGAAGCATTGAGATATCTTCTTGAACACTCATATAAGAAAGTTTCTCTTCAGGCACAATATCCAATATGATTTTGTAAACATCCCTGACACTTTTTCCTAGAAACACAACCTGGTTCCTGTGTAAATCTCTCACAACACAATGGTTAGCATTGAACATAACCTCATTACCTTTGTCACACAATTGTGAGATACTAAGTAGATTGTATTTGAGACCATCTATGAGCAATACATCATCAATTGAGTTATTCAGAGATTTTTCCAACCTTATCAATACCAACAATTTTGCCATGTCCACTTAAAAAAAAAAAAGAAAAAAAATCACCTTGTCCATTACTCCTTCTGTCCCATAATAAATACAACACTTGTCTATTTTGGATGTCCTATAATAATTACAACATTATCCTATTTGGAAATTTTTTACATAAAAAAATTACAAAAATCAATCAAACTCAACTACAATATACCCACTATCTTCTCTCATAACTGCTATAATAAACCCCATTATCACAAAAAAAAAAAAATCTTTCTTCAATAATTTTATAAAAAAAATCAACACATACATAAAATCCCATTCCGGTCATTTTATTGCATTTATTATGGGACGGAGGGAGTATTACCAAACATTACCACCCCACCTTTTGTGCCACCAATGAGAGAAACAGGACCAGTATCCTGTCATGTGTTAGGAACAACCATTGTCCAAAAATCATGAACTGTTCCCTCCCACCTTGGCCTGCAAAAACAAGTTAGTTCCATTTCTTAAAAACCCATCTCAGGTTGGGTCCCTTTGAACGAGCATTCCAGTAAGTAGGGATAGGTGATGTAGAACGATGATTATTTTGAGCAATAGACAGGTTTGTTGCCAATGATGTTAACTGTTGAATGCATGCATCTCTAGTATGACCATTTTTATCGCATAGCATATGGACTTGGCTAACTGGTAGGTAAATGTACTTTCTTCTTTCCCACTGTTAAACAGAATTTGCCATTTTATGCTTCTGACCATATTCAAACTTGTTGGGCCTATATAGTAACTTATCAAGCTCAACTCTTCCTCCTGGAAACCGTTTATTGGAACAATCACCTTCATACATCATTTTGTGTTCCTTAGTTGGCAAAACAGTTTTCTCTTCAGATTTAGCATTCACTTTAGGAGGACAAGTTGTCAAAACTTTGACAAATGCAATACTAGGTCTGCTGGACTCTCCTAGATGGCACTGGTCCTGATGCTATATCTTTTTGACTTGAGCTTGCAATTCAATGTTTTTCTTTTTCACTTTCTCATAGGTCTTACTGAAGATGTCATTTTTAGCTTGCAGATTTCGTTTTTCTATGTTAAGTCCCTATGAATTACAATACTCAAGAGGGTTGGGGGAGGGGGGGGGGGGATAATTGAGCAATGAAATTTTTTCATCAACAAGTAACCTACGCAGCGGAATATGGAAATGGAATGGTACCAATGTTAAAACGTAGACAGTCAATCTATGTGATCTTGACAGAAATTGAATGATGATGTTTTTTGATTCATTGGAGAAATAAATTACAAAATAAAAATAAAAATCCAACACACCTCACCTCGCACACCCTCAAATGATCAAAAACTGGCTTAATCATATAATCCTAAGCCTACATGGGTCAAGTCTGTCATAGGAAATAAGGATCATACGTCATATCAGCTTATCAATGGGGTTGATAAGATCTCATGTTATGTAAATCATCACCTACACATTAAATTTGCACCAGGATGATACAAGGAGTATCAAAACAAACATTAATCAACCAGCCACTTCAGATCCTCGCAGCAAATCCTGCATACATCTTCAACTGTTCTCCTCTCCCTTCGAAAGATCCTTGTATTTCTTTCCCTCCATATATGATATATCACTGCAGCCATAAGGCATCATCTTCGTCTAGCCATGGTTGATTTACCTGCATCACTAAGCCATACCATCTTTTCCAACAATGCTAGCACTATTATATCCTAGTCCTAGCTTCTCCACTGTCCCTTTCTTCACATTCATCGTATAAGTACACTGAAGGAAGACATGCTCTACTGTTTCAACATTATCTCCACAAAGCACATATGTATCATCCTCCAAAATACCAAGTTCATACAACTTCATCCTCGTTCTTTCCCCTTCAACACCAACTCTGTAATAAAAGCATATGTCTAGGCATCACATCATTGGACCATACCTGCTTTTAGAACTTTTCAGAAGGATTTTTATGCAGTAATTTCCCATAAACTTGACCCACTGACTTCAAATCCTTGCTCAATGCTTGTGTCACTTCTTTCTCAACTCGAACCAAACCCACCCTCACCACGAGTCCTCCTGTTTTGGATCATATTGGCTCACACACTACAAAATACTAAGCCTTTTGTGACTGAAAAAAATCGATAGCTAAAAAGGATTTTCGATCGTTAATTACGTTTTGCGATCAAAATTCTATCGCAAAAAACGTTCGCTAAAGGCTGGTCACTAAATTAATTAACGAGCGAAACGGTTTCTATTTAGTGACTGAATTTATTTTGATAGTTAATTTTGGGAACGAAACGGAAACGGTCCCTAATTATGTTAGTGACCGAATCAGTTGCGAAAGTAGCAACCGAAACGGTCGCTAACCCTTACTCTTAGAATGCTTTTTTAAAGCAGTTTAACAACCGTTTCGATCGCTAATTAGCTAGCGAATCTATTGTTAAATGACTTTTTCCAGGTGAATAAAACCTAGTTTCCTCATTTTTTTGGTCTATACAAAATTCCATCCGAAATACATCGAAACCACCCCAAAACCATCCATACCTCTACCCTCCCATATCCACAATTCACCACCAACACACCAAATTCCACAAAACAACATCAGAAAACCCCAAAAATAATTTTACATGAAAAATGTATCTCTCCAGAAATAGTCACAAAAATAACATGAAACTACAATCATACACATGAAGCTACCAGAGATTTGCTATGGAGGACATGGAGGTGACGATGATGGTGGATCCTGAGAATCATCGAGGCGACGATCAAAAGCTCCCCTCCATCTACGGCTTCAGAGCTGCCACCTACTGCTTTAGCGATATCATCTTGGAGTGGTAGGCGGATGCAGATACTTTACTGGCCGAGGAACGTGCCTGCTTGGGATAGTACACCGAGAAGGCCGATCCGAGACCATAGACGTATCCCTTCTTACACCCAGCTGCATCTAGGTATACCTGACTGGTGAAGGCGCGCTCCTGCTCCTGAGTGAGCTGAGTGCCAGACTCCTGCATGGCCAAGAACTCGTCCACCACCGTAGCCCGACGAGCTCTATATTCCGTTTGTATATATATTTATATACTAACAAGAAAAAATTTGTGAAACACATTTCTATTTCATAAAAAAATATAGACTTAAATGAAATAGAAAAGATTGACTTACCAACACTCCCTTCACTTTGTCATCACAGAGCACCATCTCTTCAACCGGTGTCGACACAACACCTTTCTTCTTGTGCGTGTATTCGAACACCTCTGCCTCATCCGGTATACTCTTCAGCGCCTCAGCCTAGGTTAGTTATTTTTATTTAAAAAAATTAGACAACAATAAAATACAAAAAAAGAATAAACTTCAAATTTGAAAAAAAAAATTATTACTAGGTTCTTGGTCACATGGACTGTAGACACACTTCCTTGTGTATGCTTCGCCTCTCCTTTATTCCTGTTCTCCTTGGCCTACTTGGATTGATCGTTGAATGCCTTTGAGCTCCACTTGGTGTTCGACGCCCCAAACGACGTCTCATTGACCCAAGATAGGATGCCCCCTTTCTTAACGGTCTGGCAGGTCTTGTATAAGATGTCCTTCGCCCTCTTCTTCTTCGTCGCCTCCCACTCTATCCTCACATGCTCTGTGAGTCGTGCCTCCACCAATAAAGCTCCTACATACATTTGAAAAAAATTAGAAAATATATCAATAAAAACATAAACCAAACTAAAACTCAATTTTTAAAAAATTGAAAGAGATGTTATACTTATTCTAAAAACACCCCATATCCTATCCCTCGCCCACAAAGGCACCTTTCTCTAACATGTCCAATCCCTCTGATAATAATTCTCAAAGGAGATGGAGCAGTTAGACACAACGCTATGATGATCAGACCTGAAACACATAAAATAAAAAGTTAGTAATATATGTATAGGACGCGTTGTTGGTGGTACAAAAGGCAGGGTAGTGGCTGCTACAAACTATAGGATGAGAAATTTATACTATAAATTGAACATTTTATACTGTAACTTGTTGAATTTATACAGTCATATTTTAGCAATAGAATACACTAAAAACTTGATTGTACATATTCATCAACTTACAGTATAGATTCATCAACTTACAGTATAGAATCGTCAACATACAGTATTTACAGCAGCTTCTACACTGCCCTTTGTAGTATACATGTATTTCCCATTTATAGAACTTCGTGTACATCCATCTATAGTGAACCAGTCCGATAATTTTAGCCTCATGAGGAAGAAACAAAGAAAAGTGCTTCATAGAATTAAAAAATGCCGGAGGAAACAACCTTCTAACTTGCACAAAATCTCAAGTATTTGTCTCTCCAATCTCTCCATTTCTTCACGACAAACAATATTACAACAAATATTTCTGAAAATTAAATTAAGCTCTGTAAAGACACTCCAACATGATTGGATTGAAACAACTTCTTGAAGGTAACAAGATGCAGTCTCTGCATGATGACATGGCATTCATGGCGCTTTAGTCCCTTGAGACATCATTCATTTTCACTAACACAACGTCTTAGATTGGATGCATATCCATCAGTGATGAGTGTAAAAGCACTCATATTTTTCTAACTTAACAATTTTATTTTTTTTAGGTACCTTTTGTTTCGTTACTTTATGTTTTATGTTTAGTTTAATTCTTGGAACATTGGTACTGCTGTTTGTTCATTTTTGTCACAGATTTGATCGGGAGAAGATGTTTTGCACGAGTTATGAAAAGCGAATAAAGTTGTTAAGATCCCTTTATGAATGTTTCGTCGAATTATGAAGACATGGATGCTAAACGATGCATTTTCTATTGACTTATGGGCTTAAAGACGTTTTGGAGATGTATTGCGAGCAATAGACGAAGTTTGGATGAGTTTCGAAGCAAAACGAGATGAATTAAAAAGGTATCTTGTGCTTGCCACGGGCGTGACGGTTGTCCTGGAGGAAACCTAAACAGATCACAACTGTCACGGACGTGACGAGAAGATTTTGGCAATATATCTTACCCAAAATTCTGATTTTTCACCACATATCTTTCTTTTATTTGTTTTCCTATAAATAGAGACGTTATATCCACGGTTTTGATGTAACTTTATCAGCGTTTTGATAGATCTAGGCCTAAAAAATCTAGGGTTTCTCATAGATTTTCACTTTGATTACGTATTTCTGGAGTTGTAATTCAATTGGAGATTCAAAGACTACTTTTACTGCTATTCTTCAGTCAAGTATAGACCTTTATCTCTCTCTTTTGATGATGTGTCCATTACTTGTTATTCAACCATGTTTGTGATGTTTAATTCAATCATGAATGAGTGTATCTTTTGTAGGAGACTTAATAATGAATTTCTAGTCAAGGGATTATGAGATTATGGACTTAACATGATTGAAATCAGATTTTTTTCATGCTATGATTGCTGTAAAAGGTTTGAACTTTATCAAATTAACAACTAGTATAACTTGGATTGATAATCTAGGTTATATTTAGGTGTTAATTATGCTAATGACATATTCTCTCTTGGTCATATTAGCAGCATCTAATCAAAATGATACATTCTCTTTTGGTCATGAATTGATTAGAACCTTTTGCATGTGAATTGATAAGAAATGTCTTTTTCTATTGATTCAGGTTTGGTTTGTCCCATATTTGATGCAACCTTATTTAGTTTGACATATACATTCCCTTTTGATATGTTGGATTAAATTGGTTAGGTTGATTATACATTCTCATTTGATAGTCAACAATTTAGAGAATGTAATATAAGAGACCCTTATTTTAAAATCAAATCAATCATAGAACAAATCAACTCATTAATCACATCAATTGTTATTAATGATTAATCCCCTATGCTAGAATGGATTTATGAAAGTTGTGAATGATTGTAAACTTGTTTTGTATAAAATCATTATGGATTTGATATATTTGATATGTTCCAAAGCTAAGTCTAAAGTTTCAATCTTATATTATACTCCTTTTGTCTCAGATAAATTATGATGACATGTACTATGACGTGTTTCGTTCTTATTCTTAATGATGTCAGAAAAACCTTTAACTGGCTTAGGATTAAAGTTCACAACTTAATCTATCATAGTGTCTCACAACAATTTTGTATAAAAACGATGTTTGATCGTACTAAATTAGACATCGAAGTGTATGTCATCGTGATTTATCTGAGTTGGAGGGAGTATCACGTATATGTTTTCTTATGTTTTAAAGTTAAAGGCCTAGAAATATCAATGTTTTATTTTATCCAAATCTATTCCTCTAAAAGTTAATCTTTGAGTTTAAGAGTGAAAACATACAATGAGGATGTTTTGGAAGATTATGGATGTTATGTAGATTATGTCATGACCATAATCTATGTTGAGGAGATAAGAAAAGCCATATAGGGGACACTAGGGTCATAAGTATATTATACTCTTGGGTGTGATCTCCTCTAAGAGAAAGAGAATAATGTTGCATATTACATTACGACCATCATGTACATTACATCGTAGGGTATAATATGGGTCGGCAATGGTTTTCACTCATTTAATGTCCAAATTGCATCAATTTTTACCTCCTTTATGGTGTGATTAGTAGATACAAAAATATGATTCATCGTTTCCAACTCAATGGTGGATTGAAAAGCTATTAGAGAGTTTGGAGAAGAGATACAACAAGATGATGTTGAGATGCTACATGGATTTGTAGAGGGTTTTGATCAAAACCAATAGAACTCATACACATATATACTCTTATACTCTTGGTTGTATGAAAGGAAGACGATTTCGTTAGAGGAAATCATAACCACTAAAGAGAGAACACATATTCATGCCAAGATACGATCAAGATTCGGTGCTTCCCTCGATCTTGACGACTACTTTCTGAAGGTGGTTCGTATAACACCTTAAGCAACAATGGTACTTTACTCTTTGTGTTGGCTCTTGTTTGTTTCGTTGTGATGTTCTTTAGGTGGTTGGGTGCTCGATTGTTCGTGATCAAACAATCAAATGGAGTTCGACGATAGTGATCTTGTTTTCCCCTTCGGTTCAATGTTGAATTGAATCATTCAAGATTATCAGTCGTATCATTCCTTATCTTTTTTTTTTTTTTTTTTGGATTTCTTCTATGTTTTTTCATAGATCTTTCGTTGCATGATTTGTTTCTTGACCATTATTCCATTCCGATATGTAGCGTAAATAACCCTAATGTTCCAACATACATAAGATGACTAATTACAGAAGCAATATAAACATTTGGTTTCTTCAGTCTCTTTGCTATGGATATACAATTTGAGCTTAGCAAAATTAAAGTAACAAATAAAGAAAAGAAATAAATTCCAAGGTAGTTTTTGCTGGGAATTGGTTATTTTGACCATAAATTTAAATAAGTTTTAGCCATCAGATTAAAACAAAGTTGAGTTCATTGGATTGTATGTTTCAAGTAGATCTACATGGGATATTTACTTTCTTATAAACAATTTCGGATGAATGAAAACTTAAGGCCCAAATTTTATTGTTCTAAGTGTTTAAGTTGGTAAACGTCCAAAAATTGTGATTTTTTGTAAAGGGATGTTTATCCGTTATGAAAGGACATGACCTATTGATTTTTTTTAAAGGGATGTCTCTTCCTTTCATATATATAAACCAACTTAAGCACATGTTTGGTATCAATTTTGTTTCATGTTTTTTGTTTTCGTTTCACCTATTGATGAAACAAAACTGTCTGTTTCCGATTCCTATTTCTTAAACTAGATGAAAGAAAATAGAAAACAAAAAATCAAAAAAAACGATTTTATGTTTTTAATTCATATTTCATCCAACTTCAATATTCAAAATTTTCTTTAAACAAAATTATATTATTTTGTAAAGTGATTTTGGTTTTCACAAGTGGTTTTTTATTTCTCTTACTTGTTTTGTTTTCTGTAAGTTTGCACAGTAACACAACACCTATGGGTTCATTATTTGACTAATGAATAATGATGAGACTCCAATATAAATCCTCCTTGATATGTGTTGCATCTTCAATGAGTCGTTCGTTTGTTGTCGTTGTAAGTCTCGTCCCAACGAATTACGAGAGAGTTTGAGTCATGTCTAAGCATGCCGTGTACACAAAACTTTGAGTGCTCATATTTCGGTAAGTTGGTCATTGTATTTTGGAAGCTGATTGTCGTAAAATCCATAAACACTAGAGTAGGGCAAAAATCGTTTTAAGAAAAATGAGTTTAACTCACGCCTCGATTATAATTTAAACGATGTACATTTCGATTGCATTTTCCTTGTCATGTTGGATTAACCTTTCGCTCATGGATATTATTATCCACCCATTTACATTGTGTTTACGAAATTTGAGGACCATCGATGACACGCGCATACGGGAATGATATAGCTTATTTTTGGATTATTTTAAACCGTTCATTTTGATGTTTTCTAATTGTAAGGATTGGAATGTTTGAATGATTCCAACTTTAGTTATTGTGTTTCACTGAAGTAGATGATCATATTTAAGGACAGGATTGTTGAGAAACAATGTGCAATCATTATGTTTTATGAGTGCACTTTAGCTATCTTGGTTTGAAATTGATGTGATGACATTTGATATCCCGCTCTTAAAAAGGAAATGAAAAGAATGTATCCACATAATCTTGTCAAGTGTAAGATTAAGAGAAGAGCGGCTTATCATTAAATCAACTGCACTTGACTCATAACCTGCTCTTAAAGGTACAAAATATTAATTTTTACCAACAGTCTTTAGCTGGACGACGATAGAGTTCTTCTAAAGCCGCTCTGCTCTAATTCAATTTGAAATCATCAATCATAAGAGAAGTGCCGATGGTGCTGCCACTGGTCCGATAGTAAGTCACCATTTGAGCAACATGAATTTACATGATGAAACATGATAACCACGGCGAAAAAAATCAAAACGCCAAGTATCAAGCTGAGAACTCCAACAATCAGCAAAGTCCGTGCCAGTGCACCACTGGGCATAGTTGAGATATAAGTCCTAAAAGCACGCACAATACACTTGAGCCAACATTAAGCAGAGATAAGGCAAGAGATACACCGCTACAACGGTTCCAGTATTTGTGGTGGTCAAATCCTTGCTCTTGGTCTAGCCTTGAATGGCATAAGTGTCGTCCATCGCCAAAGCAAGACTTGTTGACCGTCGTGCCACACTAACATATAACATTCCTATCAAAAAAAGTACTCCTTCTGTTACATATATTTCATAACATGTACGTATTTTGCACTACTTTATACGCCTGAATATAAATCTCGTTTTCATATCAAGTCAAGTCAGATCGTTCCGTAACATGTATTAAATTGAAATACGTAATTTACACGACCATTGGTGCCTCACAATAAATTTATAAAAAACTACATTTGATCGTCGTTGTACATGTATCAAATTTTACATCGACACGTGCAAAATCAAGATGTCCCAAAATTAATGGGATGGAGGGAGTATCAGATTCGTCGCAGCCATGATTTCGACAACGTCTGTGGTCATGGTAGAGGTATGTAGCCAACAGAACAACCAGGATGCAATAACATGGAAAATGCTCCATGAGATAGTACTGTTGAACCTTTTCCAGATTTTTGGTGCGACGATGATTTCCTTTGTAGAAGTAAGATGATACGACCTTTTTTTTCGAGAAAAGGTCAAACTCCAGAAAATGACAAGATTGAGAAAATGAATTATAGAAATGATGATAAGTATTCTTTTCGAGTAAGGATAAAACTCCAGAAATGACGAGTGAAGGAGACCATGGAAACTAGATCGATTTTGGATTTAATCTGCTTGATTACAACGTTACAGTTTCCCCCTTTATATAAGGAGTAAAATAACAGTAAATCTAAACTACCCGCTACACCCACTAATACATGACTAAATAACCCCTAATAACTAGCAAGAATAATTAAGTTAATGAGGCTCGATATCATATCATATCCATATCGATTCAAAATAAGCCAAAGAGATCATGTGCTCTCGTAATTCGTGCTTCTACTGTAAATGATTGTGTAAGCAACCAACAACGCAGGATCGATGCTGGAGAAGTAGAGGATCCATGGAAGGATTGAAAACAATGTTCCTGAAGAACTCACGGCGTGAAAAGAGGATGAGCCTAAGAGATTCTCCAAAGATGCCAAATGACAGATCTCGGAAACCAAGCTCCTCTATTTTGCTTGCCATGACTCTCGATTATAGTATGGTGTCCAAATTCAGTAAACAAACTGCTATAGTGATCTAAAACTGTTATTCAACTCTTATATTTATGAGCAGAGAATTCATGCTGACTTCTCGGCCTGATGCCTAATCTACGCGTTATTCCACTCTGAACTTTCAACATAATGGAATTTTGGTCAAGGGATGGAACCTAAGAAGTTCTACTAAGTAAAGCACAACAATTTTCCAAGATGAAAAAAAAACCAAAGCTGATGGCTGCAAGCAACATGGAAAGGTAAACACCATACACAAAGCTAAAAGCTACAACAGAATCGCTAACAAAAATCAATGAAAGCATCTGAGCACGAAAGTTACGAAACCAATAGTATGGCACTCAGGCAACGAAAGGAACATAGACGATAACACCTTGAAACGCAGCAGGGAAAATTCCTTCCATCAATATCAATCCAGTTAGCGATGTGCATGAAGATGATCCCTCGATTGGTTATCATCTGCTTGCAATGATCAAAACGGTCAAGGATTCTCACCATGCCACACGAAACATCCTCCAGGGCTAACAACTTAACTTCACTCCTATATAAAACTATGAGCTGTCCGGGAGATTAATGATTATTCAGTTTCTAATTTGCTTGCTGACATGTTTTTGATTGCTTTGTTAACTGGGAAGTTTCTTGTTGTCGTTTCTTTAGCACTGAGTTGACCAAATCGATAAAATGAGTTTATGATCGTCCCATAATCATGCCATGGTTTAATCGAGTGGTCCAGAGCATCGGCAGAAAATCAGCCAAATCAACCTAGTAACGGGCGAATTGATCTACTTGCAACCTAACATCGGCTCAGCCTTGAATCCACAGATTTGCAAAACCAGGAGTTATTGCTACTAAGCTTGCATCTGATACCCATAAAAGAAGAAATGCACATCATCAATTAATGAGTCAAAACATCAACAGTTTCTCAAACAAAAGCAGCAACTATACATCAATGTGACGTTGCTAATTTTACATAGTACCGCACACATCAGTTGTGAGTAAACCAGAATTTACCATCACAACTAACTACAGCACAAAAAATTAAAAAACCCAAATCTAATCAACCTCAAAAACAATCAACGTTATCTATGATATTACGTGTACTCCAAAAATAACCAAGCTAACAACGCAACTGGTATCTGCACAAAGGGCAACAGCAACTCTGCTCGAGCCACCTCCGAATGCTCTCCTCATGATAAACATGAGAACACGGCAACCTCGTCAACCACCTCCTCGTCGACGATGAACCCCCCTCTAACTCCTCCAAGCACATCGCACATGTCCCCTCGATCGTTTCCACGACCTTCTCCAGCCCCTCCACCACCTCCTTCCCCGCCACCTTCACGCCCATCTGGGACCTCTCAACATCATCATCCATATAATCAGAATCATCATCATCATCATCATCATAATCGTAATCATCATCATAATCAGAATCATAATCATCAGCCATGTCATCGGGGTAGTCAGGCCAATCATCGGTCCCATCCTCGGGCTTGATATAAACCTCAATCCCCATACCGAACCCCAACTCTCTATCCCTATTATCATCACCGACCAGTTCGATCCCGCAGCGGAGAATAGCGTCGATGGCAGCGGGGTGGCAGGAGGTAGGGACGTGGTCGAGGTAGGGCATCACCGAGTCCCAAACCGTCTCGTGTATGTAGTCGTCGGACATAAAGTCCTCCTTTGTCTATCTCGAACGACGGAATGACCTGTGTCAGTCCGTCGTTGTTGCCATAGAATATCTTGACGGTGATCGTGTCATCGTCGTTGTAGTGAGATACGACGTCGACGGGATTGGCTTTGACTCGGTAAGCAGAAGACATTGTAACGAATGGAAGTGATCAATGAAACAGAGAAGGGTTTCGTTCATGTGTACTTTTAAGTATAAGTGAAAGAATAATGGAAAGTTATCTTTTAACGGTTGATTTGTGATCGTGAGGGATTTGGGAAATCTTGGTGCTGAGCGGTAGATTAGGAGAGTTTTGAAATTTAAACGGAGATGGAAAGAAAATGTAATGTTTATCACATGCTGTCGCATTTGATTAGGGTCCAAGTAGACTAAAACGAAAAAAAAAAAAAAAAAGATCTTGAATCAAATTTTGAGCTTAATTTTATCAAGATTGAGTCATTTATGATTTGGTTTGATAGGCTCACAAACCGATTCATTTATAACCTTATCAAGTTCGCTCGGTTATAGTTTTTTTAAGACTCGAATTTATATGTATTCATATATAATTTATTTTATATAAATATATATATAATATATTCAAGAGCCATGTAAAACTCTCATATCTTATAGTATATTTTTTATTTTTTAAAAAAACTATCATATCTTTATATATAATAATAGAACTGCTATTAGATGATTATATACCCAAATAAAACGAATTTTCCAATTCAAGGTCAATTGGCATACTATATTTTATTTTCAATGTCAATTTAATCAATCGAAATTTTTAGATAGTGATTTTAATAATGATTTTTAAATTTAAATTATAAGGATATTGTGATTTGTTCATAAAGGGCTTGACTCGATTCGAGCTCGACTAAGCTCGAATAAGTATATGAGTCGAGACAAGCTGAAGCAAGCCAAGCCTGAGCCTAACTATTTATGAAACAAGTTTGACAGGCTCGTCTCGATTATCCTCGAGTCAAACTTGAACTCAAACCCAATCATAAATAAGCTTAGCCCAAGTTATGCCCGATTTGGCTTGGTTTATCTCATTTACAACCCTATGTTTAGCTATTTGGACATTGTTATTGATGATTTGTGTCTTGTGCGCGGGATAAACAAGCATCAATTGCTATGTCAGGACCACTGCTTTGCAATCAAGATGTTCCATGGAAGTCTACATTCATATTACCCGCTCCAGCGACAATACATGACGATAACGATAACAAACAATATCATTCTATAACCAACCTGGGTTGGTCTACTGGTGTTCAACTCAACCTTCTTTTTGAAGGTTTTGGGTTTGAATCCCTATACGGCTGTTATTTCATGAAAATTTTCAAGTTCACCTATTGTAACTTATTTGGCTCACTGATCATATATAAATAACCATCAGATTCAGTCCAAAGGATCGCAACAGAATTCCTTACACCAATCACCATCCACTCAAATCCGGCCATCAGCTTCAAAGAAGGCGATACCTATGGGAGGTAGAACACAAATCAATACGGAATATATCGTCTCCTACTTGTATTGACCTATTAGTAAGCAAAGGAAATAGAGCAGAAACTAGCATAGATATAAAGACAAGATTTTTAACGTGGAAAACCCCTCGATGTGATGTGAGGAATAAAAAAACGAGGCCGAAACCCACTTAAAATCTTCACTATCAACAAAATAATTGATACACAAGTTCTTCTTTAGATAGCACTAGAGGCAACCAGTAATAGCAAAGCAAACCAACGACACAATCTGATTTAACAAAGACAAGAGAAACACTGTCCACAAACCAGCCATTCGTTCTATCAACAATATCTCAGTGTAGAGAACTGTAAACGATGCACCGTCAGATTCAAAGTAAAGATCACTGGCAGAGGAATGCACTCACCAAGTTTCATAATAATCCGACACAGGATCAACTTCTAATTAGCCTTCCAAAGTAGATTGCACAACGTAGAATTTTAGCACAAAATTTGTCGAGATCGGTTTCGACAAAACTGCTGTTCTTGCCTGGCTTCTTGCTGAATCTGGTTGGAATGTATTGCAACAACTATCCTGTGGGTGGTCAAGCTGCTGAACGGCTGCCCTATTCCCTCACACACGCATCTCAATCTCTTCCCCTAAAACAAAACACTTATATTTGATAAGAATGTGCAATCCCTCCACTTGTATAGAAATTAATGAACAAAATTTAGAAGTATTAAACATGATGTACTTAGTGTGCTGAGGTTAGAAATCAAGTTAGTAATCTGTAGTTTAGGTTTGATGCGGAAAAGTAGACGGCCACAGATGGAGAACATTGTGGGGGCCACAAAATGCAGACCACTGTAGAGGATTTTAGCAAGGCAACTGAGAGATGCTTGAACAGCAAAAGGCCTGCAAATACTTCAGTATCTAGGATCAATCTTGTTGACAAGGGCCAACACAGCAATGGAGAAAAGGTTGGAGCAGTGCTGAGTGCAGACGAAATTGCAGTAGTGATCGGGTGCAGACAAGGTCTCAACGGTACTGAGTGTAGACTAGGTTGCAACAGACTGAGTGCAGCAGAGATGCTTGCTTAAGTTGGACAAGGATCAAAGGATTGGTCAAATCCAAGATTTGAGGTACGGAGAAACTATACGATCAGAATAAAGCTGAACTGTTAACATCAGTAAAGGAGCCACATGTGTTGCTAACAGACAGATTGTCAACATCAGATCAAGTACAGTCATAGGTTCATTCTTTCAGCCTATAAAAGGGGATCAAAGGAGCTTAGAGAACAAGCTGTAGATGAACGATTGAACGTACAAGATCATACAAGAAATCTAAATTCAAAGCTGTTCAAGTGAGCTGAATTGAAGAAAACAAGAAGAAGAGAGTTCATACTTTGCACTGAAGAACAAAGCTGTAGTAGAGTCCGAGGAAGGATCTATGCAAGGATCTAGATTCTTTGCCTTTGGCGAGTTTGCAAACTTATAAAGGGGCTATCTTTTAAACCCAAAACAAGAAGCTAGTGAACTCACCTCTTGGATTGACTACACTGGTCACCAATGAAGGACTGAACTAAGCTCTCGTTTATCAATTGATAACGAGTGTTTGAACTAGCATAAATCCTGTGTTCTTATCTTGTATTTCTTTTATTCTGCATATTAAAACTGTTAGAAACCAACTAAAACAACAAAAAGAGACAAACTTTCAAAGCACAAGTCTCTGCAGCAGACACCTTTTGTAGTCTGTAAGGTTTATCAGTGTATTCTAATTGAATACTCCGCTGGATTACATTGAAAATTTTAAAACAACCTATTCACCCTCTCCCCTCTAGGTTGTACCTGTGAAACTAATAATTGGTATCAGAGTCTGACTTTCTAAACTTAACGGCTTTTTGAAAGAAAAGGTCATTTTCTTTGATTGAACTTTGCAAAGAAGTTACTAGCAATTTATTTTGTGAAGTAAATATGGCTCCTCCAAAGCTACCCAAGTGTCCTAATAGTGAAGAGCCACCAGCATGTTCATTTGACAAGTTCAACCACTGAAAGCTGAGAATGCTTGCACATTTGGACTCAATAGATGAAAGGATGTATAATATAATCACAGGTAGGCCATACATGCCTAAGATGCCAGATCCGCTTGATGATTCAAGAGAAGTGGACAAACCCAAATCCCTCAGGACAAAGGAGGACTGGGATTTGGTGCTGGTAGATAGAAGGGCCAGAAATCAAATCTTCAAAGCCTTTGATGATGACATGTTTGAGATGGTGGTTCACACAACCAATGGAGAAGAAGCATGGGATGCTCTACTGCTCAGAAATAAAGGAACAAATGAGATCAGAGAGAACAAGACGAATGTCCTCATGCAACAGTATGATTGGGTCTCAATGAGATCTGATGAAAACCTGACCATTTTCTATGAAAGATTCAATGTGCTGATCGACAATCTCAAAACCTTAGGGAAGACTTTTGATAGCAAAGAAGTCAATCTAAAGTTTATGAGATCACTTGGTGAGATATGGGGAACAAAGACCACAGCAATAAAGGAGTCCAGGGATCTTGTCAAAATGTCTCTGGCCCAACTATATGGAGTGCTGCACACTTATAATCTGGAAGTAGAGCAGAAGAAGCAAATTGATGAGGCTAGAAAGAAAAATTTGGCCTTCAAAGCACAAGAGAAAATTCTGAGATCTATGGCGGAAGAGGAAAGCAGACACACCTCGTCTACAAGTGAACCGGCAATCTCAAAAGAACTTGCACTTATGGGCAAGAAATTCAGAAAGCTATTCAAAAAGATAAATGCCGAGAAGAACATATCGAGTAAGGTCAAAGAAGCAGAGAAGGAGGTCTACTACAATAGTGGAAAGCCAGGGCACTTTACTGGACAATGCAGACGACCAACACAGGAATCGTCTGCACAAAGAAATAAGAAAGAATACAGCAAAGGGAGCTCTGAAAGAAAAGAAAAAGGCAAGGCCTATGTTGCAAAGACATGGAGAGAGACAGACTCAGATGATGAAGAAACAATCTCAAATGCACAGCTTTGTCTCATGGAAAAAAGTGACGAAAAGCAAAAGGTATTTGATTTCTCTAACTCAGATGCCACTCTAAAAGAATTAAAGGAGGCTCTCCAAGAAACCTCTGAGAACTTTATAACACTTTCAAGGGAAAATAAAGACAATCTCGAATTGATTACAAATCTCAGAGAGAATTACAATCTGACATATAAAGAGATCGATAATAAGTCAAATGACCTGTTAGTATCCCAATATGAGCTGAAAGAATCAGATGAAAAGTTAAAACTTCTCAATCTAGTAGTGGAAACACTCACAAAAAGAAATGATGAGATGCAAGCTCAAGTAGACACATGGAATGGAAAGACCCTGGAATTGTAAAAAATGCTAAACATGGGTCAATCCTCATGTGATCGATCAGGAGTAGGGTACAAAAGCTGGTTGAGTGGTACTGCACATTCAAAAGCAGATAATGACACTACAACCAGTAAGAAAGAGGTAAAACAGACCTCCGTTAAAATTCTACAGAACGAAAAAACCTCTCCTAAACCAGGAAAACAGAGTAATAAAGTTACTGCTGCTCAACCCAAAAGGATTAAGTCCTTGAGCAAAACACCAATACAACCTGGTGTAAAACACAACAAAGTGCATACAGCTTGGAATCATAAGATAGAGGTCAACAAGAGGTCACATAGACCTCAGTATGCACCAAATTACTCAGTATGGAATAATAATTCCAATACTGCATGGAGAAGACCATATTAGAAGCCCTTCTGCACATGCAAAATACAACAGAGGGAATGGAAAAACACTAGGAGACCACCTAGGGCAATAAGGCCAAGAATCTGCTGCTATATATGTGGCAAAGCTGGTCACAAATCATTCAAATGTTGGACCTCACACAAGAAAATTATTCAAGTCCAAAACTAACAAGTAAGGACCCATACTTACAGGTACCATGTACAAGGCTTCAACCCTTTATTATAGGAACAACAGGATGGAACATGATACTTAGACAGTGGATGCTCAAGACACATGATTGGGAACAAAAGCATATTGAAAGACTATAGAAAAGAAGAAGGACCACTAGTCATCTTTGGAGGAGGCAAGGCAGGTAAAACTAAAGATTACGGAACCTTTGGTACAGGTTCCCTAATCTTTAGAGATGTGGCTTATGTTAAAGGATTAGAACATAACTTGTTATCCATCAGTCAGTTATGTGACAAGAATTATGATGTTTCCTTTACTCATGATTCGTGTCAAGTAAAAGATAAAATCACTAATGAAGTCAAACTGATAGGAACTAGAAAAGGAAACATTTATGCAGTAGATTTCAATTCATCTCAATCAGCACAAATTACATGCTTTTATACTAAAGGTGCTGAGGATACAAACTGGTTATAGAACAAAAGATTAGCTCACCTAAATTTCAAAACTATAGCTAAGTTGTCCTAAAAAAACTTGGTAAGAGGATTTCCTCAAATCAAGTTCAAGAAAGATATGCTATGTAAATCATGTCAAGAAGGCAAGCAGACCAGAGCAAACTTCAAATCAATGAATTCATTAGAAACAGTTAGAATCCTTTAACTACTGCACATGGATCTTTTTGGTCCAATTGAAGTAGAGAGCTTAAATAGAAAGAAGTATACTCTAGTTATAGTAGATGACTACTCAAGATATCTGTGGATAACATTTTTACATCAAAAGAGTGAAACCTGCAGTCTACTGACTAGATTTCTAAGACAAGTACAAATTGAAAAGGGTGCTGAGGTAGTCACAATTAGGAGTGATCATGGTACTGAATTCGATTAGACAGGAGTTGACAATTATTATGATGATCATGGTATTAAACACAACTTCTCAGCACCTAGAACACCTCAGCAAAATGGAGTAGAGCCAGAACAGCCCAGAACACAGTCTACAGACACAAAAGAGAACAGTGCTGCAGTAGAGCCAGAACAGCCCAGAACACAACAACAACTGGAGTACATCACCATTGATCAAGATAAAAGGAGATGGATCAAGACACACACACAAGATGATATCATTGGAGACAAGGATGCACCAGTGCAGACTAGAAAAGCAATAACTAAAGAATGCCTGACTGCATGCTTCATATCTAAAATGGAGCCAAAGACAGTTAATGAAGCTCTAAATGATCCAAATTGGATTGATGCCATATAGGAATAGCTAAATGAATTTCAAGAAATGAAGTATGGTATCTAGTGCCCATACCCAAAAACTATCCAGTTTTATGGTGCAAGTAGGTGTTCAGAAACAAGACTGATGAAAATGGAATAGTCATCAGAAACAATGTCAGGCTAGTTGCAAAAGGTTACTCATAGGAAGAAGGGATTGACTTTGATGAAACCTTTGCCCCTGTTGCAAGATTGGAAGCAATTAGAATCTTTCTTGCCTATGCTGCATACCAAGGATTCAAAGTCTATCAGAAGGATGTAAAGAGTGCCTTCGTCAACGGAACTGCAAGAAGAGGTTTATGTTGAACAGCCTCCTGGATTTAAAGACTTTGAACATCCAAATCATGTCTACAGGTTAGACAAAGCATTATATGGCTTAAAACAAGCTCCAATGACATGGTATGAAACTCTCTCAACTTTTCTATGTGAAAATAATTTTCATAGAGGAAAGGTAGATACCACCTTATTTCTTAAGAAACATAAGGAGCATACACTCTTAGTGCAAATTTATGTGGATGACATCGTCTTTGGCTGCACTAATAATAAATTGTGTGAAAGATTTGCTGTCTTAATGAAGTCAAAATGTCAAATGAGTTTAATGGGAGAGCAGAAATATTTTCTAGGACTTCAGGTACAACAGCTAAACAGTGGGATATATATAAATCAGGCTAAATATCTGAAGAATACAGTTAAGAAATATGGACCAGAAAATACAAGTCATATGAAAACTCCTATGAGCTCAGCTGGAAAGATAGATAAAGATGAGAGTGGGAAAGAAATAAACCAAGCAATGTATTGGGGCATAATAGGATCACTTCTGTACCTAACTGCTAGCAGACCATACATTCTATACTCAGTCTGTGTATGTGCTAGATATCAATCTGATCCCAAAGAATCCCACCACACCGCAGTAAAAAGAATCCTAAGATACCTCAAAGGAACTCTAGATCTGGGTGTATAGTATCCTAGGGAATCAAATTTTACACTAACAGGCTATTCAAATGCAGACTTCGCAGGTTGTAGGGTTGAGAGAAAAAGCACATGTGGAACATGTCAATTTCTTGATGCAAGATTGATATCATGGTTCAGTAAGAAGCAGACCACTCCATGCAGAAGGAAAATACATAGCTGCAGGAAGCTTTGTTGCACAAGTGTTATGGATAAGGTCACAACTTGCAGACTATGGTATGACATTTTCAAAAACACTAATATTTTGTGACAACACGTTTGCAATGGTAATTTCAGAAAATCCAGTTTTTCATGTAAGGATCAAACACATAGATATTAGATACCATTTATTAGGGATCATGTGCAAAAAGGCAATATCAAATTGGAATATATACCAACAGAAAAATGAATTGCAGACATTTTTACAAAACTTCTTGATGAGAGTAAATTTATCCAATTTCGAGAAGAATTGGGTATGCTTGATTTAAATGGCCAAAATGCTCTACTGCTCTACCGCACATGTAAGATGTAAACTAGCATTGAATTCACTCTACTGCAGTTCGATTTGTGGAAAGAAACGTTTTTCAAAACTGATTGCCTAAATTTTCGCAACAGTAAAGTAAATGACTGGAACTGCCCAACGGTCAGTTTTTTTTTTTACAACGGTAACTTTTCAAATGGGTATAAAAATATAAAATTTTTCAACAAAAAAAAAAACTTTTACTCTCTCTCTCTATCTCTAAGCATTCCCAAACTCTCTCTCACACTCTACTCAAACCCTAGTTCAACTTTCTCAAATCTAAATTTTTCACAAACGATATGGTTTATTTCCAGTATTTTCGAAAATGGCCAACACTCGTTCAAATACACCATCCAAAAGTGAAAAAGAGCAAGAGCAACAAAGCCCAACAAGAAGAATCGAGCTGTAGACCGGAGTCGTGATGGACTTCGAAACCCTAAGCACTACAAAAATTTTGTGTTTTAGCGACGGAATTTTTCCGTCGCTAAAACGAAAATATCCGTCACTAATGTATTTTA
>JAOVYX010015337.1:0-28284 GCA_035668315.1 Drosera spatulata
CAAGACTGATGACTTGCCAGCTGATACATGAACACCAACCATGAACACATCAAAATTTCATTCAAAAAAATTAACACGATTGTGCCATTGGACGTAGTTAGTCTATCCTCTACTACTAGCCCTTTTTAAGAACAGATTCCCAATAAGAAACCATCCTACTAACTTTAAAGCATCAGAAGATACATGCAACATAAGTAACCAATTGCTAACAGAAAGGTAAATAACAGCGATTTTGTACGTGGAAAAGGTTAGCAGTTAGCTCCAATCACAAAATATGCAACACACTTACACTCTTTCTTCTTTCCAGACGCCTTGAGAGCAGCAGCACGTTCCTCTGCAGCCTTCTTCTCCTCTTCCGTCTCTTCACCAAAAAGATCCACATCGTCGTCGTCGTCAGCGGCGGCAGCAGCCTGAATCAAATTGGCAATGATTAGACCTCGATATAAGAAAAAGCAAAGGTATCTAGCATCAAATTGTTGATCAAGGTACTAAACTTCACCTTGGTGTCGGAGACTGGAGGAGTAGCAACAGCCTCCTCAGCCACCACAGCGGAGCTCTCTACAGTAACACCAGCCCCTTCTCCAGAAACACCGCTGCAAGAAAAATACATGGCCAACAATGAACACATCCCTCGAACAAACCATCAAAAAAAAAATCATTAATGATAACAATCCACCAATAGAACTTACGAGATCCTGAGCAAAGCATCAATGTGAGAGTACCAACGCCAGACATTAACGAACTCCGGTGAAGGACGTTTAGGAATCGCAGCATATACCGTTAGGTCATCCTTAGATGCCTGATACCTAAAATTCAACAAAGAAGTACATAAAACTAAATCTCACAATACAATACAACACCAACACAACAATCCCTGATCAGATAAGAAACCAATCTAGACTCACCCAGTGATGTAACTCCTAGTTAGGAGAAACTCATCGAGCTTCTTGAGACTAGCGTCAGATCCCAGGTTGCTGAAAACAACAGCCATTGATGGAAACACAAAGATTCCTGCAAACACCACAAATCAAATCAACAAAGCTTAAGTGCTCATCAAAAAACCATCATTTTCAAGAGATTTTATACTCCTACAACACCATATCATAGACTTGGTTATATCAAAGCTGCCTCTTCTTTGCTTAGCCTTGGTAAATCTAGGACCCTTAAAATTAGAGTAAATGTTAATGTACAGATAGGTTGCAAATCCTCCTTATTCGATTGGGATTGTAGCTCATGACTTCGTTTTCCTTGATACACCTAATAGTACTTTGCACAACTCTAGTTCTTGCTAGGCTATGGACAAACTTTACACATCCAAGCCATTTGCAACACGATTTCTGTTTTCAGATCATTGCTTTATGATTATGTCAATCCCACAAATCGCAAACAAATTGTCTCCTCCTACGAATCATATCATCCAGCCCTTCACTTTCCCCCTGTAGATCAATACTTTCGATTTTCCTTTTCGATCTCATCAATTTAATTTCTGCATTGTCGAATCTATTTTCATTCCAGGAAAACTGCTTATCTCCTCCTTTTAAGCTTTTCCTCAATTGACAACACTCCATCATGTTGATCTCCTCTTTTTTCTTTTTTGAAATAAAGAGTAATAGCCAAGATTATTAAATAGCCGATTTTTCTACAATCCTTCAAGTTAGGAAAAGCAGCTGGCCATCCCGTGCTTCTCTTGCAACCTCTTAACATTCGGCCTTTTTACAGCCTCATAAATTCCTCAATTATCATCACCGAAGAATACAATTGTTTCCGAAGAATCCCCTCACACATATCTTTTACAACACTTTTCTTCTCTAAAGTTATCCACGCCATACCACTTAGATTGAGTTGCTAGCCTTTTCAGATCACAAATATCATGTACAAGCTCTTACTTTCCTCTCTATATTTCTCCATGACACATGCCAATATGAAAGTAGCTTTATTGTTCTATTATCAATCTTCACAAAAAAAATACGAATGGTTGTCAATCACCTCAACCTACTTTCTTTATCTCTTTTCCATAACTTTCTGCCATAATTTTATAAAAGTTTATACATATTGCTCTATTGTTATATAAGTGAATCTAGTTTCTCTTTCTCGATGTCTACTTATGACTAAAAATCGGATTAGAAACATTTGTCAACGACCAACTCCCTCATTCCTAGGACGCTTTCTAACTCCAACTAAAATTTATTCTGAACTACACAAACAACAATTTAGCTACTCTCATTGTGGACAAGTGAGTAAAAGGTTAGATGCACGCAGCCTTACGTCTGTTCAAAAACAGCGTTAAGACTGCTTTCAGATCTTAGAATTTTTTTTGAACTCATCATGATAATGATGATCCCTAAAAATCACAAATTGATCGATTATATCATAAAACCTCGGCTAAAAATCGAAACTTTATGATTTTAGCATGAATCAAAGACGCTTGAATTTGATCAGGCAATACAAAATCAATCAAAATTCAAGCAATTCAAACCGAATTATGAAAAAAATCATTAGATAATGGGAAGAACCTGGATTCGGAATAGGGCTGAGCAGCTGTTTGGAGACTGTGAATTGGGAATTGGAGGAGCAGCTAGGGTTTTTTCGAGGCACGGGTTACCGAAAGGCTATTCGTATATTCGTTTTAGCAGTTTAGATGGGCTGGGCTTTTTCAGGGCCCAGGTACCGGACCGAGAGCCGACTGAACTGTGAGATTTTTTTTATTTTTTTTTTAACTTTCTTGGTATTGATAGCATAGCAATTCATTATGATTGGAATTAGTGTAGAACTATTGCTGCATCGAAGGTACTTGAAAAACATTACAAATAGGAGTTTTGGGAGCAATATTTTTATCAAGCCAATCACACTATACTCATTTATTTATTATGAATTTGGTTATGAGTAATAGTAATTATAACCGTTATGTGTTTATTGTTAAACTTAAATATTTTTTTAAGATATCTATCTATATAATATATTAATTTAAGGAACGATATCATGGTATGCCATACTATGTCATCATAGCAGTCACGTCATTACACATTACACACACAATAAAATCACGCCATTACACATTACACACACAATAAAGTCACGTCATCTATCACATCATTACACATCTATATATCTATATACATTCTAAATTCAAAGAAACACCCCATGATATGTAATCCCATGGGATGTCATGATATATCATCCTATATTAATATCTATATATCAATCAATTCAATTATCATTGACGGGTTCAATCGTAATTTTATTTTCAGTATATTTAATAATCAACATTAGTAATTATGAAAAAAAAAGAAGAAAAAACTTTTAATATTTTCTCTTTTGTAGTTTATAGTCATCCCATGATATATCATCCTATGCGATGATATGATATGTCATGATATATCATCGTATATTAATATCTATACATCAATCTATATCGATATATATTCTTAATTCGAAGTATCATCTCATGGGATGCCATGATATGTCATCTTATATTAATATCTATATATCAATCAATTCAATTATCATTGAGGGGTTCAATCGTAATATCATTTTCAATATATTTAATGATCAACATTAATAATTATGAAAAAAAAACTTTTCATATTTCTTCTTTTATAGTTCATAGATATTATTAACTCTTTATATATGTCATAAAAAAATATGTGCGTAAATATTTTTATCGTTAGTGTTAATTATTGTGAAAAAATAATACGATTGAAATTTTTTTACTATCAAAACCCAAGAATTTTTGCCAAAAAGAAAAAAAAAAGTCAAAAATTTTTATATCACATATTCACATACCACTATAATTTGATCTGATTCATGATGTGATACGATTAATTTGATAACTATAATCATTTCAGTAAAAAAAAGTAAATATCATGATAATTTTGTACATATTATATTATAAAAGACATATACATTCATATTGTTTATCCACAAAAAATTATGAAAATATTTGAAGATATTATCAAACATAATTAAAATACAAAAAATAAAAAAATTTCCCATCAGATACAATCAGGGAAAAAATTTCTCATCTAGTACATCTTTTTATTATCACAAATCAAAACCGTCCAAACCCACCACTACCAAACCAAACTCACGACAAACAATCAAGACGCACTGATCGAACCCATTTGGATTCCAAATCGAAAATCAAAACCAACTCAAATCCACTATCAAATCCAAACCGAGGCTCAATTTCGATTCACCTCAACAAATTCAAGAGACGTACCGATATGAACAATAAATCCAAATAATTTTTGATCCTACACTATTGTTCATAAAAGAACAACATACGGAACAGAGCATCATATTCGTTAATGCTACAATATGGAACAACACGGAACAACATGCTACAATATGGAAACAGAACGCCGGGTTATGGAACAACATGGCAGAAGTCGGGGATAAAAAAAATGATTCGATTTATTTACCTGATCAAAAAACTCAGATGCACTGTTTACATAATACAGACGCACTGTTTGAATGAAAAAGTGCGCAAGTATTAACAAATAATCCGACTGTTTTTTTTTGAAAAAAATATTATATAAATACATAAACAATAATTTATAGCATGATACCCATAAACTTAAAAAAAAAACATGAATTTTTATTTTTTTAAAAAAAAACAAAAAAAATTGAATTGACGCACTGTTTCAAACAGTGCGCCTGAAACAGTGCACCAAAACAAATAAACAAACACTGACACATTGTTTCATTGAACTGGTACGTTGTTTGAAATAGTGCGCTAGAACAAAATAAAACAATATGCCAGTTCAAATCCAAGAAATCCAAAAATCATAAAAAATTGAAAAAATTATAACATGATATCCATAAAATTGAAAACATTATTACATAGTAACCAACATGATTTTTTTTAATTTATAAAAGAAACCCAGAATTATTACATACCCATCCTTCGTACCTAGTTGTTGAAAATAACATATATTGCAATAAATTTATTACTTATTATAGCATAGTAATATGGATAATATTTTATATGAATTATACTAAACATTTTTTGGTTGTAGGTGAGATACATATTTTTGTCGAAAGAATGTGATAATTTATTATTAAAACTTGGTAGCAAGAAACAACTATATGAGTAATACAGTACGCAGTTGTTTTTTGGCACCCAATTTTTTCTCAAGACTTCCAACAAAAAATCACCACTAATCGTTGCGAGCATACTGTGTAATATAGAAATCGTCATTCAGGGAAGTGATTTGCAACAAACCGAAAAACCACATCAACATAAAATCGTTACTACGAAAAACGATTTTTATTTTAATTAAACTGACACCCATAGTGCATGACGAGGTTCATTATATTACTTCTTTCGTTCACATAAATGTTTAGGATTGGATCCTGTTTTTCTTGTATCAAGATTCAAGATTTCAATCAGGTTTTTTTTAAGGAGTGTTTGTTAAATAAGTTAAAACTTTATATTGTTTTTCTCGTTCTGTATTTGTTAATTAAGTTGTAAATTTTTTATTCCATGTCATATAACTCACAAAAAAAAATCATCGAATTTTCTGATTTATCTACGCGACAATGAACATAACTGACGAAAGCGAGTTCGTTGAGGAAGAACTGTTGTCATTGACAAAGGCGATTCCATAGAAAAGAAAGTTGTCTCTTCCTATGACGAGTTTTCTCAAAACTCGCAAAATCATCACGACTAATAACGATTTCCAATTATGTTAATAAGAAATAAAAGGACGTCAAATATATACCCTCATAAAGTACTATTAAAGGATTAATTTTTCTTTATTTTTTTTTTACAACATCGTGCTGGATAGAATGACAAATATCTTAGTTTATCTAAAACCAATCTATTCTGCATCACATCACCTACAAAAGAACAACGAATCGGTGATTATCCCCTGGTTTGTTTTGGACAGTATCATCAAGTACACTTTTTGTTGTAAGAGTGAAAAAAAGGCAGATAGCTTCTTAATCTGTTGATCATAATCATCAAAAAGAGCATGTACTATCAAAAATCAAGTAACAATCGCCACTTTCTCCTACAAACTCTCCCACTCTCCCGCCAACCGCCCCCTTTCTTCGCCAATGCCATCCCCTTTCCCTCCATATTATCTACTCCACCAACCCAATCTTCCACCACCCCCATCACAACCTCATCTTCACTCACTGCCACCATCATCAACACCGACCCTTTCGTCGTGTTTTCGTCACCAAGATCATGCCGAGACTGCTCTTCAGCAAGAGGAATCAAAATGATAAGGCGACGAAGGGGAAGAAGTATGGGACACCCATACATAAGAGGGTGAACACAATAGTGTCGGTGATCCTAGGCGCTAAAGGGTCGTGTGGGTCGGGGTATGGTCCGACGTTGTCTCATCAGAGGTCTGTGATTGTCAGGTCGAGGATGATGAGGGAGAACAACAATGCGGGTGAGAAGGGGTTTGGGGAGAAGAAGGTGCAGCTGGAGGAGCTGTTTTCTGGGAAGGAGACGATTTCGACGAAGAGTGAGGAGATGATGGAGGAGGAGGAGGAGGAGGAGGAGGTGTTTGAGCTGTGTAAGATAAAGATTTTGTTGGGGAAGAAGTGTAAGACCATGAATCTGTCGGGGGAGTTGAGGTATGATGCCGATGGCGTCCTCATCCCAGAAGATTACATCTCCTAGAAGTGTTGATAGATTTCTGTTTTCCTTTTTGCACGATTAGTCAGTCATAATTTCTTGATTTCTGTTCAGATAACTCGCAAGAGAGTTTCTGAATTATGATGGTCCAGAATGTACAGAATACAGATCAATGCTTTCATTTGCAAGGAGATCTGATGGAGTCAATAGTCACTTTAGAAGTGTTCCAAAATAAGTTTCACATAGTATATCATGGCTTATTTCATAAAGCTCCTCTGTCGTGGGGAATAATAGCTTGTCTTCGTATAACAGAATGAAGTATTGAAGCAGATAGAATATAAGATTCAGACTGACTACCGAACATGTTTACAAAACAGGGGATGATCTGGTGCTCATGCGGATCTTCTTGCCCTTTCAGCCATCAGGCAAACTTGGGAAACCACGATACAAGCCTTCCGCAACTACCTAGCAAAATTATCAGCATCATCATCAGCCCTTGATGGTTAATTAATACACGGACAGTCGCTGGAACATAGGCATAAGCAAAATTTAAGACTATGCCGATAAGGCAGAAACACAACACACTTTGCAGGGTACTGTATGAAGAATCCGTACCAAACATGCAACTTAGCCATCAAAACATCACACACTAATGAATCTCGCAATCTCACAGTTTCAATGAAAGACACAAGTTCATCACCGTTGCCAAGCTTCAAAACTCATCTATCGCAATGAATTACACAATTCACAAAAAGCCAGGACTCAATGACTCTACTAATCGATAGCTCGCACAAGTGATAGCCTGCAGGTGCTGGATCATGCAAAGCATGAAATAAACCCACACACAGATTACTCAATAGGAACCGTGTACGATCCATCTTATTTGTCTGTGCATGCTGTTGGTGCAAAGGAAGTGGCACGATCAGCTTAAGAATAACTCTTCACAGCTTTTTACAGGACAACACGGCTTGAAATAGTTTGAAATAGAGGAGAAGATATTGAAAGATTCTGATAAAAATAACTTCTTCGATAATTTACATATAGTGAAATACTCATATTTATACAAAAATCTAACAAAGGAGTAACTAAGAAAATACATAATCTGTTACCACAACTTGCCCACATCTTGTTGTTGTGCACATTTATTGGAGTCACCCCTAAGAAACTTGGATCAGTTCTATGCAGCACGTTTAGAATTAGGTCGAGTGTCTAACAGGAATCCCAAAGTGAAACACTATCGTTCAGATAGATATCTGTATATCAGATAGTAAAAGAGCAATACACGTATGAATCCTTCCAAAATGATACCATTCTAACGATGAGACTCCAAACAAAACGCATATCAAACGTTCGAATTAATCAGAAAAAAAAAACCAACCAGAAATAAACAGTTACTATGGTATTTCATACGATACATAACATTGACAAGTATCAAAGAATACAGACATTTATAAAAAGGTCAGGAAAATAACTTCCTGGAATATCAAGATAGTTTCAAATTACCGCAGATATATATCCTCCGTCACAATTGACACATACCAACCACAAGTATGCATACACACTAATTCAGCAATAACCAAAAAAAAAAGTGGCCAGCAAAAATATACAGTCTCCACGATTTCAACAGTTCCCTGAAAATTTCCGTACTTCCCACATAACCAGATTCCACTGCAGCCAGATCATAACGACCAAAAAAGTTAAGGCCAACCAAAATTCACATCATCCAATCAATATTGCTCTGCTTCTTCGCTCCAATTTCATTCACTTCGCCCCCTAACCTTTAATCAACTCAGTAGATACAAATCCCAACTCAGTAGATACAAATCCCAAGCGAATGAACAATAATCTAACGAAATTATGATCAGGTACAAAATTCTGGGTTTAAAGTGATGTGAGCTCTCCGAGAAAACAGAGAGCTTCCAAAAATTGACGAGCAGGACCGCCGAAAGAGGGCGGGGGCCCACTCGCCCTAATAAGAGGCTGTGTTCGTTGCAGTGGTGTTGGCACGACCTGCCGTCTCTAAACGATCATTGACAAGTCGCCACACACCCCTGACAGGACGGGTTAAACCTTTTGGTACCTGCTGCAGTTTGTTTATATAGGGCCTTCAGTGGCCTCTTCATTTTGGTTCTCCGATGTGGGTTTGCTTTCTCTCCCCACCCCAGTGGACGAGTTCTGACTACATGTGAAACATATTTTATATTCTCCAGCACTGCCCTGCATTCCCCGCTGCCCCGGAGGCTCATAAGAAAAAGACGACGAAGTTATCTGCATTGATAATACGGGTTTCTGACATTTATTTATCAAAGAGGCCTCAGTTCATGTGACATCTGAACTTCATCTATTATGCCTGAATCTGGGCATTCCTGCAATTATCGAGGGCATGAGTTGAATTAAGCATGACGAAGTAACTTTGTGCGCATCCCCACTATTTATAGCATGACATCTGCCGATAAGAACTTAAACTCATGAACCCTGATCTTTTATTTGGAGTTGTTGCATAGCAGCAGTAACATGTTGCTTATGTTCATTCATCGTCACATAACGTCTGTGGCCTGTTTTGAGCTTGAAGGGTCAACAAGAGCAGCTCCGTTTAGGTGAATGATGTGCATTCTCAGCCACAAAATGAATTGGCTATTCATTGATCAATTGACTAGCATACAAGGAATACAACAGCAAGAACAGAACAAATACGAGGACATTGCTTTCGGCAAACTATTTTACGACGGTTTGAGATAGACGTGCAGAAGAGGAAGAGGATGAGTGCAAGAATAGACAAATGGCAGAAATATCATCCATGGCGATCCCACAACGCTTCCGCTTCCAAGCACGAGCCGCGTGCTCTACTAAATACTTTGCAGAGTTTGCCCTGTCTGACGCTGAAGCTACGACTTGTATGGCTTCTTGGTTAGATACCACATCCCAAACCTGCCATAGGTTGACAGAATCATGAATAAACATAGATTTGAAAGCATAAGAACTCAACCTCGTTTCCCCCCGCCCGTTGTGATTGTGCGAAGTAATGGAAAAGAGGCTCGTGTAAGTAAAACGTCACTATCCATGACGTCTTTGTTTTATTTTTTTTCTTTTTTCTTTATATTCAAAAGATAAGATGTGTCATTTTTGTAGTTGTTGTAAAACTTCATTACTCATGACGTCTTGTTTTGTAAAAAAAATCGAACTGATCATTTTTTATAATTAAATCGAATTAATCCGGATAACAATATAAAAATTATTATTATAAAAGATTGATATTCCTCTCGTTTTCGGTGGGATCATTTGTAATAGTTCTGGGCTCAACTTTTCTCTTTCCACTAACGGAAGCATTTGCAGCTCTTGGCCTTTGACTCAGCTCTTTCCTTTCCGCCTTATTTTGAGCCCTTCCCACATACAGCTGCTTCGATCCTGAACCACGACAGAAATCCGGTAACGTGATCAGTATATTCATGGCACTTCGCATATACTAAAGGAAATTAGATTCAGAAAGTTGTATACCGAGAAGTGTTCCATTCAGAACCTCGACAGCTTTCCTCGCCTCCACTGGGTATTCAAAGCTCACGAAGCCAAAACCTTTGAAATTTCCCTCCATGACGACAGTATAGTGTACCATCCCAAACTCAGAGAACTTGAGACAGTCCTCAGTTAAATCTTTATCAAGGTTCTTAACACACAGATTGGCGAATTTCTGCCCACTGGCGGCTATCCTTTGACTCTTCCTCATAAATTGAGCCACGTACCTGCAAAGATGCTACAAAATGCATCACAACGAGACTCAACCACCAATCAGGTCTTTCATTCTTGTGATATCCAGATATAGTCAGACATACACAAAGCTTTGCGAGCAACTGAGATAAGCAGTCGACAGTGAGGTAAAAAATTGAGCGCACATACAGCTTCTTGCCGGAAAGGACAGTTTCTTGCATTGCATTCAGTGCAGCCATGGCTGAATCTTCCTTCTCAAACTGAACAAACCCGAAACCTTTGCTTTTCCCATTCTCTTCTGCAACCTTACATGACCGGATAGTCCCAAACTTCTCGAAGGGCACTGTTGATGGAAGGGTCCAAGTTCTTGGCCAAAAGATTCATTCTCGTAGCCGGGTTTCTTTCGCACCACATGATTCGCATTGCTTTTCCTTTCAGAACAGTGTGGTTCAGAGAAGACATAGCCTTCGCAGCTGTCGACAACAAGCCATACTCACATATCAACGCACCATTCCAGAGATCATGCATGGCAAAAGTACCAAAACATTTGCAAGAAAAACCGAAATCCTCATCTTAAGAATCAACTCAATCAAATCACCACTTCACGATGCTTTCAAATTCAACATCTACCAGTCTCATCAAGAACCGTTAACTAGCAATTACACCAAGAAACACACAAAGATAAAAAGAATTCTCAAACCGAAATCATGAAGCACAGAGGATAATTCACATAACCATGACAAAATCGTCATCATAGCAAGCTAAGGTTTCAACAATCTCAATCGAACCCGAATCTCATATCCCGCAAAACTCCAATCAAACCTCAATCCAACGACTACCCATTTCACAATCAACAAAACCCATAACAAATCTAACATTATCAAATCAAGAAATGCTTCAACAACCTTATTCGAAATCACCATATGATATACGAACTAGGAAACCGTAATCAAACACCCAAATTCAAACCCCGCAAAACCACAATCAAACCCCAAATCAAGAACTACCCATCTCACAATCCACAACAACGACAACAAATTTATCATTATCAACAAATTTCTGATTTCTGATTCTTACTTGCTCTGTTTTTTTTTCCCCTCTGATTGTTAGAGAGAGAGTGTGTAGGTTTTGGATTTTTTTGGGGTGAAATGAGATGAGTGAGATGTGATTTGAGGAGTTTTTATAGATCGGGGAAGGGGAAAAGCGCGGGAATGAGATGGAGAATGGAGATGATTGAGAGTTAGCTACAAACGGTCGAATCATTGACAAATAAACTCCTCAAGATGACATTGAAAAAAAAAAAAAAAAAAAACTATGGCCCCAATCATTGAAATGATTTTAAAAATTTAGAATATATTGATTGTTTGAACGTGCAAGTTTGGGCACAATTATGCGTTATGCTCAAGTTTCAAGTTCCCCTCGTAAAATGGACAAGGTTTAGAGTGGTAAGCGACTTGATAGACTCGACAAAAGAAAAAATTTGTAAAAACAGGGTTCTGGAAGAATGCTTATATATATATATAGACAAATAAAAAGGGACAGTCACGACACATATCACACGAAGATTGGACGACAAACCCAACCGTTTGTTGTCTGAATAAACTATCCCAACGGATAGAATCAGCCATCCAACCAATCCAATGTTTCTAAAAATATTAATACGACTTTAATATAAAAATAATTTTTAAATCGATCGACGATCAAACCATGTTGACGCGTATGTGTTTGTGAGCTTCACCGAGTCTCTTTCCCTCATACAAAATTGGATATCCCTAGAGGTTCAAACTCAATTCCCACTAACATTTTTATAAGGTATTTCATTTCATACCAAAACTTCAATGTGGGTAAGCTATAATACATGAGCTATTTTGAACATTGATTTCTCATTCATCCGAAATCGATTTTGAAAAATTTAACATACTATGATGATTTACTTGAAACATAGTTTTCAACAAACCAAACATCATCTCAATCTGATGATCGAAACTTGCTCAAATTCATGGTCAAACCAATCGATTTCCAACAGGCACAACCAGGTTGTGTTACTGATTTCATTAATCCTATGTTTGGTATGAAAAACGACAATTACAATTCCTGTCACAAATAGTGACACTTCCCCCGTGACACCAACAATATAATCCCATCGTCCATAAGCGATTGCGATTATGTTTTCACGCCATCCATTGTCGACGTCATCCGCCACCTCCACCTCGTTGTCACTCATAATCATGTATCACCCTCTGCCATCATCGTCATCCGACATCCGTCACCACCCATCTACCTCCAGTTATTGTCGTCGTCTACTATCGTCCATCGCCCTCCATCATAGCTATCGTCGTAATAGATGTCCATCGTTGTAACAGATGTCCATCGTCGCAACACCCGCCACCATTACCTCCACTCGTCGTCATCATACCTCATCAAGGCCGCTAGCTGACGTCTGTCACTAGCACCAACAACTCCTGTCACTGTTCGTTGTCCACCTTACGTGTAGGTGTCGTCTCCCGTCGTCGACATCGATCGCCATCGTCCTCCGTCATCACTCCTTGCCATCGCTAGCCGTCATTCGCTTCCACTACCGTTTGCACATCGTCGCCATCGTCACTCGTCGTCACTTTGATTTGTCATTATCCAATCAATACTAAACATTACTATTAAATGTATGGATAGGATATATGTATATTATCCTCCGTGTTATTCGTGATGTAAAAATCTTCTCACTATAGTAATAATGAAGCATATTATCCTATCCGCATAGCAAATGAGTGTTTGGACTTTCAACTCGTCAATAGCCGTTACCGCTATAGATGAGCTCCAGAGGCTCGAAAGTCGAAACCAGCTCATTATAAGCTCGCTCAATTACTTGACAAGCAAAACATAATTACTTTTGAACTCGTTTAGTTAAACAAACAAAGATGAATATATATCGACGAGAATGGGTGTACCAGGGAAAGAGTAGGAGAAAAAGTCGTCGGAGTGCATAAGGGATGGTGCCTACCTAGCGATGAAGAAGATCACAACGGTGGCACGGTTAAGTGAGTGTCTCTCGCATGAGGTTAGGCAAGCAATGCTAGGAAAAGGAGTGCAGAATCCGAAGTTCGCCAACTGATCACAGATCATCAAGGAGAATGAGGCAAATAAACCTTGCTACGCGAGGTCTGACAAAACATTGTTGCGTAATTAATTTCGTTGATAAGCCTTGCTACAAAACAGACAGAGAGGAGATGTCGGTCGAGAATTAATTCTGAAGGAAACACTGCAACATCACAAAGGTGCTCGACTTGTAACTAGTAAACCAATATCGGGAGTCAATGTTGGCTCATGGCTCATAAAAGGATAAGCAGTTCCTTTACCCATAACATACAATTATATGCCTCTTTTTTGAAAGAAACGGGGAGATAAATGTTGAACAGGTGAAGGCACTGAAAACAACCTTGTGTAATCGTAATTTATGGAATACGAGCGTTTATCGTGTTCTAACTTTGGCCTTATGAGCCAGATAGAAAAAGAAGCTAAGAGAAGAGCATGCGTTACCTGAGCCGCGAACATATGAGACTGAATTGAGAGCAACTTAGTAACACGACCTGCATTAAACCCAGTAGATCCAGACTTCTATAGACCAATCCTCACTTTGAGTCAAGTTTCTCCTACTCACACAACCACCAGATCATATATACGATTGGCAATCGTACAGTCCGACCAGCCGCCTGCATGGATCAATCACATCAACAATAAAATTAAAAATCCTCAACAAATCAATTAGAACATCTTTATTGATAGTTCAGTACTACAGTTCATGAGACTAACTCTCAGCAAGGCATTGTGTGCAGAATCAGTTGTCGCCCGCCGACACCCAAACTTCTTATCTCGCTTGTGGGCCATGGAAAATTCTGATGGCATATTATTACCTGAGGTTCACAAGCCTGCAACACACCAGTTCCAATTCATTATTTTGAAGGGGGAAGACAGAAAATGTGCATATCGAACTAAATAGCAATGAAGTTAGAAATCCGCAGATATAGCAGAAGTGCAGAAACCCTTGCCTAAACTTTAGTTTCGATCAATATACTCTAATGTGTAACATTTGACATGCCAATGTATCTAAAATTTTAATTCAATTAATATGCGATGAAGGAAAAATAAAAATAAAGAATCCCTTTGTTATGGAGTCTAGATAACTAACTCATATTTTTAGTCTCTCGCCTAGTTGTTACTATAGCGAAGTTCGAAGGACTTACAAAAAGCATATGTTCAGCGACATCAGTATCTTTGAACTTCTATCCTATTCTCATTCAAACAATTGAACTTAGAGAACTTGAGCCCCATTCTCCAACGCAACTCAACCAAAACCAATAAGATGTCTCCATTGCACCCCACGTCATAAGCAAGAGAACAACAATGGCTAAACTATCTTAGGCGGGTTAGGGAATGAGGTCGCCTTAGTAAAGGCAACACACACCGCTATCATCTCAAGCTTGAGGCATTCACCTCAATCGTCTTTGACAACAATGGTATCATAAAGAACACGAGATGCGGTCCTGCAAAACTGACGAACGTTTTCCGGCGGAATGAAACTCTTCTTACAAGGGAACAGATCAACGAAAGCTCGAGTTATCACGTAGTGTCACCAGCATACTATACGATGGAAATAATTATCTAAGAGTATCCTTCAGGGATAAGAGTCTGAGGACCACATGATATATACAGTTTTATTATTCTTATCTTGAACAATAGTTTATTGAAATAAACGATTCCACAGTGACCCACCCTATGCTCGATAACCCGAATCATATAATATTAGAGACCAGAAGATCCACAACGAATCATTAAAATCGCTCAACTCAATGAACATCGATTCGATCGACCCAAATCGTATAATGTGCGATTCCCGGGAATGAATAGCTAATAGTTTCCACATAAGATGAGCGACGAATCTACTCGAGAAGCCATCGATCGATGAAAAGGATAGAGTCGTATGAATTGATGAAGGGAATCGAAACGACGGATGATGATGATCATGATAGAAGGGGAACGGGCTATGATAAGCAACACGATTTTACAGTTTTGGGAAAAAAAATGCTCATATTCATATGGAACTTTGGTATTGTGTTTCATCACGATCATGACACATGTAGTACTCGCGTGAGATCTGTTACACCTTCGATACATAAAGTAATGAAGAATAATGATTTGATCCATGTGCAAAGTTTGTTTATTCGAGGATAAGATTTGACATGATTATTTAGATAAAATTATTAATTTTGGGATTATTTATCATATGCTTATTTGTTTCGGAACTATTTTATGTGTTTATTTTGCAACAAGATTAATATTCATGATGGGATAACTCAATCCAATCTAATGTCCGAAGTTACCAAACAAACATAGGATAACATTGAATTGCACTGTTTTGTATGCAAACCCCTTTATCCCATGATGGGATAATTAATCCGGGGATTAATTGTGGCAGCCCCTCCTCCACTAATTAGTCCCCTATATGGGGATTAAGTTAATTAGAAAGATTTTATCCTATCATAAATCATATCATAAAATCCAAACAAATATGGGATAAAGAACTTAGAGGGATTAATAGTCCGTTTAAGTCCTATCTTCTCTATTTGATCCCAAAACAAACGTAACCGAAAGGTTGTTATGCACGCGTCAAGTATCAAGGAACAATATCATTTATGAAGTCCAAGTCTAAGCTCGGCATGACGCACGCACGAAGTTATTATGCTCATAAGGCAGAAGATAATCACTGAGATGAGGAGGAGGGACTATGTTTTAGAGGATAATCGCCCTAATTAGTCGTCCTTTAAGTTGTGTCTTCCAAGATAATTGACTCGGTAAACGCGTAATTAGTAGGAAGCTAGAGATAATATATACAGTTCTTAGATGCGACCAACGCTATCCATACTATCAAAAAGGTGCAAAATTTCGAAAGTTGCAAATTTTGTTTTATTTTTTTAATTTCAAAAAACAAAAGGTGCAAAATTTGACCAAAAATAGGTGCAATTGATAGACCAAGTTGACCGAACCTATGTATTCAAGAACTTTTGCTATTCTGAAATGAAATACTACTTGGTTAAGCTTTTCTTGGCCCAAAAACTTATTAATGCACGTCCATGTATGATGAGGCTTATAATGATCTCATTCAGGATTATTTTATTCGAAACAAAATTAGAGTAAAATTATATAATATCCATAAGATCGGGTTTATATGATGAGACAAAAACTTCGATTGCTGTTATTGACGTCATAATCGTCGTGATTGTTCATATACATTCATGTATTTCTTAAAAGGTATCTAAGGATACCAAGATAAAGTGAACCCAATAGCAGCTCGGCACCTTTGGTGCTTTGGCCACCGAGATCCCGGACCGCTCATCAGTTGGGGTGTGGGCAAAACCCCCCATATGTATTCATTTATTGTCCAATAGTAAATACTACAATACCATATTCTTAGTTGCTACTACCTAGTACTTAAAATACAGCAACCAATCTTAATGCGATGATGTAATACAAGTTCAGGAAAACCTAGTAGTATTCGCCAGCGAGGAAACAGCCAGTCAGCCTACTAACACTTAACGCAGCGTACTACTGATCATGATAATATTCATAAGATTTACATATGCATCGGAATAGTCAGTGAATGATGCCATGGTAAATCCAGCTCATAATCTAAACTAATAGTGCATGTAACATATTATGTTAGTCGGCTAATTTGCGATTGAGCTTACATGTCAGTGGCCCAAATTGAATTGCTGCTCCTGATTTTTGTCACAACCCAGTTGTTCCAAGCGCGTTATGACTAGAATAGGTCTGTTAAGCTACGGTATATCTTAGCCATGAATAAATTTTCAATTCTCCTTTCCTACAAAATTCTTGTGTGATAGCTCGATACTGATTCCCATCTTGCTCTAATGATTCATTGTTTGAGCTCGGAATCATCGGTTTAGAGTAGTCACTTTCATAATTAGAAGTAATCCGTTGAACCAGCTTGGCCTCTAGAATATATTCAAAGATCACCAAGGCAAATTTGCCCATGTTGGTCCATGTGTTAAGAGGTCATCTAAATTACTTGTAAGTCAGGTCATATAGGCAACTAATTAATAACTGATCTATGCCTACCTGCAACAATCTATAGTGAGCCTTCGGCGTAGCGATTACTGTATCTTGGACAAGTATCTATAAATACTGCGAGTTCCAAACATCCTAAAACTCATAACTTGAGTAACTAACTAGAGTTGATCAATCGATAACAAATCAAACCAAAACTCAACCTCTTCAAGTCATATTTCGAACATAGTGAACACCATGAATCCTATGTGCCTCGTATATGCCTTAACGTTCACTGCATTTCTCGTGTTCCACTCTCCAACTGTGGATGGAAGGTCTGCACCGGTGCTTAAAGGCAAACATTTTTTCAAGCAGCCGAAAGGAACCATAAAAACCATTGTGGTATGCACAACTTATACTCGAAGCAGTTAATTACGAATTCGTAGACACTCTAATGTATCTTTCAGACCATGATGTGATACAGTCAATGCATTTTCAAAACCAGAGTTGCCTTGATTTTAGAAATATACTTAACCACAAATCTTAAACTGACTCATATTTATACTTGTAGGGCAACGATGGTGAAGTTGTGGATTGCGTTGATATACTCAAGCAACCAGCTTTCGATCATCCTCTTCTGAAGAATCACAAGATACAGGTTTGATTAATTATGCTTATATGTTTATGCCAAGAAAAACAGATGGTGTTAGACTCCTCATGCAATATAACAGCTTGCGAACAACAGTATGTGAACTACCCCTCGTTATATTTTATAGATGGAACCTAGCACTTACCCCAAAGGAATTCAAGCAAGTGATTCTCTGGCGCCTCTATTCCTCGAATCCTGGAGAAAAAATGACCAATGTCCTGATGGTGCAATTCCTATCAGAAGACGAGTTGAAACTGGTATTCCTATCACAAAAAGGATGCTCAATGTTAGCTTGGCAGCATCTAAATCCGGACCAACACATCAGGTAACGTATTCGGTTTTTAAGGTTTTGTTTGCATGATATCATTACAGAAAAGGTTACTATGCATGGGTTTCTTATTTCATAGTTTTAGCGGATAGGTATTTGACATTTTTCACATGGTGTAACAGTATGCTGTGATGCAATATTATGCGCCTACGGCTGGGACGATAAAAGGAGGACATGGCCTTTTTGACGTGTGGAATCCGTCGCTGAATACATCATCAGACTTCAGCCTTACTCAAATATGGGTCGTAGCGGGCAGTGGATCGAATGTGAACACAATGGAAGCAGGTTGGCAAGTAAGTGATGTCCTCAAATCATCATACAGTCTGCATGATGATTAATCAAACGCATGTTCAAGATATGATGGAGACTTGATGTAAATTCCTGTCATTCTTTATCGCAGAAATATCCCGCCAGAACTGGTGATAACCAGACTCATTTTTTCATATATTGGACGGTAAGCTTTCGAGGTTTGGTCTTTCGGAATCTCAAACTGATCATTTTGTGGTTAATTTCATGGTAACTGTTTATATTTTTGGTTTTAAGTTTTTTGTTGTTTGTCATTGTATCAGAGAGATAGCTACAACCGAACAGGGTGCTACGATCTCTATTGCGCTGGTTTCGTGCAAAGCAACAAGCAAATGACTATTGGGGCACCCTTGAATGTTTCGACCTACAACGGCAAACAAGTTGAAGTCGAAATCCTCATCGATAAGGTACTACATGATTGGATCACCATAATACTTAAACTATCTTCCTATGATAGAAACATATATCGTAAGTGTTGGATTATAACTTGTCATGATTATAATGATTGTGCAGGACAATAGTTCCGGAAATTGGTGGCTGTACGTTAACAACCAAACGGTAGGATACTGGCCGCCATCCATCTTCACAGCCTTGGCCAACGGTGCTGACAATGTCCAATGGGGTGGAGAGATTTACGAAAATTCAGGAAGCGGCGGACAACACACAAACACACAGATGGGTAGCGGACATTTTCCTAGCGAAGGTTATCGTAATGCAAGTTATGTTCGCGGATTCAGATACAAGAACGCCACAGGTTACCAAGTGGCTCAACCGTCCCCAGTGTATCAGCTGACGACTGTAAATTCGTGCTGGACTATGCAGGTATCGGCTAATGCAACTGATTACATGATGTTCTATGGCGGCCCAGGGTGTAGTTGAACATGTATCAGATATTTCGCAGTAGAAAACTAATAGCCGCTACCATATATAGCTATCATAGAAATTGGTTTATATGCGAACATTTATTTGAAGTTTACATGCAGTCTGTTGTATAAAAAGCGGTTTACAAGAACGAATCCCTTTTACCTCCTAAATGATTTGTTATTCAGAAGTCAATTGACCCAGTACTTAGAGTGGGTTTTTGCCTCTAGTTGTTATTAGTTGACCATATGAGTTACTCTAAAATAAAAAAATTTCTCCATATATAAGAGTTGCAACAAGATGTCAAATTTGACTAACATCGTAAGACAATTAAATGATTTCTTATGAAATAATTTAAATATTATTAATGATAATTTACATCGCGTTGGTTTACTTGCGATAAGAATTTATACTATGTGTAACACATTTCTCAGGACATCCCTCTCAAATTTCCTCCAACAGCGCCGGCCAAAAACCTACCCACTTCCTGATTGGCTGTTTCCCAAATTGTCACATTCACAAAACCAACCAAAACCCCAAGAAAAAACACGTTGATTCTGGTTCGAAAACGAAACCGTTTAAACAATTTGCTGTTGTTTTCAAAAAGCCAACTATGATGGCGACAACAAGCAACACCAAATACCAATTTCAACACGAATTGGGACCCTTCGCATCTCAATTGTACTTATTCGTTTCTTCATCCGCAAATTCTTTCTCGTCAGGTCTCAAAATTTTGTTCCTGTCACCGATCATCTTCTGCAGTTTCATGTTTCATTACAAATCGGAAACGGATGATTCTGTTTTCTGTAACACAAAATTGTTTTTCTGCTTTCTGGGTTTGATTGTCGTTGCCAAATCCCATCTGGGTTTCTGGTTAGACAACAGAAATCACTCTTACGTTATCTGCTTTTTGATCATTTTTTTCTGCGTTCTCTTGTTTTCTCTAGACAGTTCGAAACAAAAGGTCAGACTCTGTTTTTCTTTGTTTGTCAAAATCAAACCTATGTTGCCTTTGTTGGTCTAACTGAATTTGCTTATCCTTGCTTTCTAGGTCTTGAAGATCATCGAAGATTTAGTAAATCGCTTACTCCCAGACCTGTCCATGAAGGATTAACTAGGTTGTTGTCGCTGACAATCACTAAGACAAAGGAGATGATTCGCGGGTGAACAAGAATATGTTAGAGTCATATAGACTATTAAAAAAACAAAGTAGCATACATGTGTGAACTGTTCATGAGCTCCGTGGTGTTAGAGATCATCTACCACTAGTCATGATAAAAGAGAGGAAAGGGATAGAACCCGTGGTGCTGAAATTAGGTCTCGCTTTAGCCCTCTCTTTCGCGGTGTTCCTGTATTCTCGAATCAAAACCAAACGTATCAAGCAGCTTCCTCCTCCTCCTCCTACAGGTTTGTGCTTTATGATCAAAATTTTTAAATTTTTGTTCTGTTTATAGTTTAGAGATTTCATTGTTATTGATTGTTTTAGTTTTTTGGTGAAGTCAATGTTTTTAATGTTTGTTATGTGAGTGATGATTGTTGTTATTTGGTGATCAGATTGTGACAATCAGGTTGATTCTCAGAACATGGATGGTACAGATGTTACACTAAACATGTCCACTTGTCGAGTGATTCCTTCTACATCAACGGATTCATATGTAAGATTTTATTCGATTATGATGAGTTATATATCGCATTGTTGATTCATCAAGCCTAGACTGTGTGGCGATCGTTGTTGATGACAGTATCGTGGGTACAGAAGCGAGGTTTTATGAAGCGGAACATGTCATGCTCCAAATAGATTGATCAGGCGATTGATCAATCGATTCCGATCAGTGATTATGTTGACTAATTTTAATGAATTGACAACCTGATAATCGGTTCACTGATCAATGATGAGCGTGATTCAGTTAAAGCTTACAGGGAAGTTACAAAGTAACTCGGCTAATTCTTTAGTTGTGAGCTTTGGGACACTGATTAATGGTTATTTTTCATGTTACTTGGTTGCTTTAGATATCTGTCGATCACTCAACTAATTATGAAACTGATGAATTTGTACTGCAGAGTGTTCCCAATATGATTGTGTATGCCGTAGAATGCTTACTCAAGTTAACAAGTTTATGAGAAAACGGAGCTTCCGCTTTTTGTAGTTGTTCAAATTGTCATAGTGTAGTGGATAAAGCTTGTAACGTAATTCTTTTCAAATAAACAGGAACCACCACGAGTGCAAGTCAGTCTCGGAAATAACTCTCCTCGCTTGCTGGGCGGTGGGCAAAACATAGATGAAGATGGGTTACTCTTGCCTGAGTTCAATGACCTCATAAATGAACTCGAGAAGCCTGATGCCGGTCTCATGATGTCCTCCGGAGAAGATATGGAAACACCGAAGTGCATTGTAGCAGGAGTGCCTAAGGTGAGTATCGACATGGATGAGTATGAAGATGAAATTCGGAGCTTGAAAAACATGGTGGGACTCCTTAGAGAAAGAGAGAGGCACCTCGAGGTCCAGTTGCTCGAGTATCATGGCCTTAAAGAGCAAGAAAAGGTCACGGCGGAGCTCCAGAACAGGTTGAAGACCAAGAGCGTGGAGGCCAAGCTACTCTCCCTGAGGATCAAATCGTTGCAGGCAGAGAACAAAAGAATGGAGGCGCAGGTCGCTGATTATGCAGAAGTAGTCACAGAGCTCGAGGAAGCAAAGGGGAAGATCAAGCTGCTGAGGAAGAAACTCAAGAATGAAACTGCGGAAACCAAGGAGCAGATCCTAAGACTGAGGCAAAGAGTTGGTAAGCTACGAGAAAATGATCTTGTCAGTGATGCTGAAATCCACTCAAAGCTTCAGAGACTTGAAGAGTTGGAGGCAGAAGCCATGGAAGTAAGGAAGAAGAATCTCGATTTGCAGTTGGAGAACACTGAGTTGGCACGAAGTTTGGAATCCAACCAACTCCTTGCAACATCCATATTGGAAGTCCCAGATGAGGTATGGTCCTGTCATTTCCTCTCATTTCATAAACAGCATTACGGGATGTTGGAGCTCCCAATTCTAACAAAGCGATAGTTCTATGGGAAGTCACATACAATCCACTTTTATTGCCTTGACTTGATATGTTCTTCATAATGTGATCTGCCTTATTCATGCTGACGATGCAGGCTGCAGAATTAAGGAGGGAGATGATGCATCTGAGGCAAGAAAATGAAAACCTGACGAACGAAATCGAGAGACTTAAATCAGATAGATGTGTCGATGTTGAAGAACTAGTCAAACTTCGTTGGATCAACGCTTGTTTAAGACATGAGCTGAGGAACTACCAACCACCTCTGGGAAAGACCATCGCGCGAGATTTGAGCAAAACCTTGAGCCCCAGGTCCGAGGAAAAAGCGAAGCAGCTTATTCTTGAATATGCCAACACACAAGGAGAGGCCAACACTGTGGACCTTGACTATGATCGGTGGTCATCTTCACAATCCGATCTCACTGATTCACCTGAGGCGTCGATTACTGATGCCTCTTCTAGTAGCAAGACTTATACGTCGAGCAAAGCCAAATTCTTTGGCAAACTCAGGAGACTCATACTAGGAAAACATGTCCACCATCACGGCCATGATGGCCACCAGCATCATCACCATCAGAGGCGGGTTTCAACGATGACAAAAGCGCGTTCAGTAGATGACTTTGTGGAAAATGAAGAAAGGTCAGGTGATGTCAAGAGTCCTAGGAACTGGAGATATTTTATGAGCTCAGGCAGGTCATCGATAGAGCTCGGCATGTTACCAAGTTTATACGAGGAAGGCACGGGTGTTCATGTCAGCAACGACTCAGATAGTATCCAAAACACCGAGCTGTTGAAGTATGCAGAAGCTCTGAGACATTCGACGTGGACTAGGAGGGCGCACCGGAGAGCTGCGTCTTATGGTCCATGATGATTACTCACAACCGTGGGTATTATGCTTGCGTGCGCCAGAGTCATGGCGCCCTTTTGACAGTGCAAGCTTTCAACAGTACGAGGTTGTCTCCTCAATAATTCATGAATTCTGCAATTCGTGCCTAAAATGTAAATGTACAGAAACATAGTTAGGATATACTGTGAAAGATCTGATGTTATCAATCATGGAGTTTATTGAGTGCAGTTGTGTAGGATATGGTTTTGTTACACATTCGCTGTTTAGATATTTTCATTGAGCTATTGTTTCAACTTCCAAGGAATTCAAGTCTATTCTCGTAGAAATATTCACATGGTTCTTAACTTGTACTCTAATCTGCCTTGACCTTAAGTATGTTCCGCTTATGGTTTTCCGCAACCTGTAAATTTTATTAAGCGCCAACAGTCCCATTAAACTTTCATATAGAGTAGTATCAGAAATTTTTCAGGGACAAAGCTAACCCCTGCCTAGCTCTATCTTTCAAACCTGTCGTGGCCCTGATCTTTAAGACCAGCACCACGGTTTGGCAACCTTGCTGAACATCTTGCTTTGCCTTCGTTAAGTGATCTCAGACTTCCCAGCTGCCAGCTTTTTCATCCAAACGAGTCACTCCTCCCATATCTGGACTCTGCATCTCAACTCTAAAGCGGCTCACTCCTCACTCAAAACTCAGTTTGAATAAGAATACTCAGTGAACAACTGCCCTCGAGTTTCAACATCTCGTCCGCAAAACTCCCATGGATCATCATTTAACAGACCAGATGAAGTTTCCCCTTGGAACAGCCTTCTTGACGGGAATAAGCCCCATATACACCATATGCGCATCAGCACGATTGAGCAAATCTATAAGTTAAAGGACTGATTTCCATACTGAAGAAGTGTTACGAACGAGTCTGTTAATTATAAACACAAAACAATAACAAATGCGTAAAATAAATGAGACAAAGATTTTTACGTGAAAACCCTTGCGGGAGAAAACCACGGGCGGTCGTCGACGACGAGAAAATCCATTAGTCAAATGAGAAAACTTAAAAGAGCTACACAAAATACCAAGAGCATAACAATAAGGGATATAGAAGTGACTCACTCCTAACACAAATCCCTTAAGCTCTTCTAAATGTGTTTAACTTTTCACGGTATGTGCAAACACTTATGTTTCTGCTTTTGATACTAGTGCTTGTGCTCTCTATTTTAATACCACTACCCTGCTCCCTCTGTCCTAACTTTATATAAGCATCATGAAAAAAGCCACCATGCTCACACGGAGCAAAACACTGAGAAGGATGGACCACGCAGAGGAGCATTACGCGGGAAAGGATGCGGGAAAGGATCAACTTGCTTCACGCGGGGCATGTGAGAGAAGGATACACGCCTCATTGATTTGAGATATCAACATCAATAAATTTCCACCTTGACTCAAATCAATTTCATTGTCGTCGAGCAACCTCCACCTACGCTTTAAGCGGGTCTATCTGTCCTCCACTCCTAAGAGTTTCAGGCAATGACGAAATTTCGAAATAGGAACTGGTTTCGTCAACATATCTGTTGGATTCTCAGTAGTAGCAATCTTGATCACCTTGACATCTTTAACGTCCCGTACAAAGTAATAACGGATGTCAATGTGCTTAGTCCTCTCATGATGCATCTGATCACGGGTCAAGTGAATGACTGATGAACTGTCACAATGAATCATTGTGCTATCTTGCTTCAGACCTAAGTCAAAAGCCAAATTTCTCAGCCAAATTGCTTCCTTCACAGCCGACGCAATAGCCATGAACTCTGTCTCTGTAGTGCTCAAGGCTACAATATCCTGTAAAGTTGCCTTCCAAGAAACTGGCCCATCACAGAAAGTGAATATATACCCTGTAAGTGACCTCCAACGATCCAAATCTCCAGCATAGTCTGAATCTGAGAACCCTTCAACATTGTTGCTGTCTCCACCTCGCCTTGCATCGTAGACGAGGCTTAATCCCGATGAACCCTTAAGATATCTAAGGATCCATTTCACAGTCTGCCAGTGACCTCTACAAGGTCTGCCCATATAACGACTGACTACTGACACTATCTGTGACAAAACTAGTCGAGTGCATACCATGGCGTACATCAGGGATCCAACTGCACTCGCATACGGCACTGAGGCCATACTCCTCACTTCGTCCTTAGTCTTCGGTGAGAGCTTCAAGGATAGTTTGAAATGCGCTGTCAAGGAAGTTGAAATGGGTTTGGCATCTTTCATGCCAAATCGATCTAGAACCTTTTCAATGTACTTCTTCTGGCTCAAGGTCAAGCCTCCACGCTTCCTATCCCGCTCGATCTCCAGGCCCAAAATCTTCTTTGCTGAGCCAAGATCCGTTATATCGAATTCACTACTGAGTTGTGTCTTCAACCTGTCAATAGTCCTCTTGCCTCTACCAGCGATCAACATATCATCTACATAAAGCAAAAGATATACCTAACTCCCATCAGGTTATTGCTGATGATACACACACTAATCGTACGGGCTTCATGTGCATCCAATGCTTGCCATAAGATGTCAAACTTGTGATACCATTGTAGAGGCGACTGTTCAATCCGTACAATGATTTCTTCAAAAAGACAGACTCGATCTTCCATTTCTGACAATGAAAAACCCTCTGGCTGGCGCATATAGATCTCCTCTTCTAACTCACCGTGTAAGAATGCCCTCTTCACTTCCATTTGCTTAAGTTCAAGGTCGAACTTAGCAACCAACGCTAAAAGCATTCTAATAGAAGTGTGTCTAACTACAAGAGAAAATACCTCAGTGTAGTCAACTCCTTCTTTCTGAGTGAAACCCTTGACTACTAATCTGACCTTGAATCTAACTTCGCCAGCTTCTTTCTTCTTGAACACCCATTTACATCCAACGGTGCACTTCTTCTTCGGCAAGCTAACTAGAGTCCAAGTGTTTCTTGTGAAGAGACTCTAATTCCTCTTCCATAGCTGCAGTCCACTGGACACATTCCGAACTAGTGACGACCTCCCTAAATGACAAAGGCTTATTCTCAACTGTCTCGCTAACAATGTGTGCATATGCTACCAAATCTGAATAGCTATAACGAACTGGGGGAGTAATCTCTCGTCGTTCCCTATCACGGTTAAGTTGGTACTGCTGTAGAGTGAGTCCCATCTGGATTACATCTGGTACTAGTGGTTCCACTGCTGGATCTTTTGCTTTTTGAACTTGCTGCAAAACATCAATGGGAATGTTGGGATCTAAGGAGTCCCCATCTTGACGCTCCATCTCAAATATCGATCTCTCGACTGGTCGTGTCTGCACCACCTCTGCTGAATGCTCCCTTGTTGCCTAACCTTCTTGGCTAACATCGACTCCCCATCAAAACTGACATCTCCGCTGATGATGAATCCAGGTGATGATGGATCAATAAAGTACAATCTCTATTCCTTCACACCTGGCTGGTATCCAAGAAAGATGGCTTTCTTGGGACTTGGTTGCAACTACCCTTCATTAACATGATAATATGCAGGACAACCGACAATACGAATGTTGGAATAATCAGCGAGCTTACTAGACCAAACCTCATAAGATGTTTTCATAGATAACGCTGAAGAGGGTGACCTGTTTACCAGATAACAGGCCGTCATAATTGCTTCAGCCCAAAACCTCTCCTTCAACCCGGCTCCAATCATCATGCACCGAGCCCTCTCCATGAGCGTACGGTTCATACGTTCTGCTACCCCATTCTGCTGGGGTGTGTAAGTGACAGTGCGATGCCTCACAATGCATTTGTCCTTGTAGAACTCCAGGAATTACTTGTTCACAAATTCCATCCCGTTGTCGGCTCGAAGTCTCTTGATCTGCCAGCCAGTCTGCGTCTCAATCAACTTCAACCACTCCTTGAAGGTCTCGAACACCTCTGATTTCTCTTTCAAGAAATATATCCAGACATAGTGAGAGTAATCATTGATGAAGTTCCAAAAATACTTTTTACCTCTCATCGAAGCATGCGGAGATGGTCCCCACAAATCTGAGTGAATATAGTCGAGTGTCCTTTTCGTTCTGTGCATCGCATCTCCAAACGACACTCTCTTCTACTTACCGAGAACACAGCCCTCGTAGCACCCGAGTTTCTGTGTATTCAATCCTCCAAACAAGTCTGGTGAACTCAGAACATCCATCCCCCGATTGGCCATATGCCCAAGCCGCATATTTCACAGCTTCATCCCAGAACTAGCCTCGACATCACGAACGGACAATGAATTTGCAACAGTTGCAACTCCATCCTACGTCGTGTCGATCAAATAGTATAATCCAGCACGATGTCGAGCCTTCATAGTTACCAAGCGGTTCTCTTTAACCTCCATGTCCCCATCCTGAGAATGATAGGAACATCCATCACGATCAAGGGAACCCAAAGAGATAAGATTTTGCCTCACAGTTGGAACATATCGAACATATTTTAATGTTCGTACAACACCGTCCCACATCCATATATGAACATCTCCCACACCAAAAATCTTACAAGCAGCATTATTGCCCATAAGGACTACGCCGTCATTAGACTCAGCAAATGTGACGAACCACTCCCGATACGAACAAATGTGAAACGTGCAACCGGAATCCATCACCTACTCTGAAGTAGATGCTATCATGGACTCCACGGGGGATGTAAGAACGGTCGAGACTGTCTGGGTCTTAACAACACCAGCGACTGGGGTTTCCTTCCTCTTCTACTTGTTCTTCAGTTTAGGATATTCTTTCCTCCAATGTCCCTTCTGATGACAAGAGTCAAATTTCTTCGAGCTTTTACTCTTCGATCGGCCTCTGAACTTATCATGTTGTCTTCGATCCTGTCTCCCTCTGATGAATAGCGCATCATCAGAGCTTGAGGG
>JAOVYX010015338.1:0-57718 GCA_035668315.1 Drosera spatulata
TGGTGGATGCCGATGGTGGTAAAGGAGTAGAAGCATGGTTCGTCCTGCAAGACCACGAGATAGCTGCACTAGAGCGCGATCAAGAGTTCCTTGCATACGCTATACCCATCAGCTCTATACTCACGCCATCTACTTGAAGAGTTCCTTTGATCTGACATGTATTGTATGATCTGTCGTGAATCCGTAATCGTAGCTGATGCATCACTACTCCTAAGCTTGAGTTAGTCAATTTGAAAGAAAGATTGTTATAGAGTTCGCACTTGATCGTTCCATGTATACTCGTTATGTGCAAGTATTGAAATTCTTTTGCATAAGTGAAGCCAAAATTAAGATCTCGTCCCGTAACTTTTAGCATATGATGGTTTTTCATTCGCATCAGTTGTCACATAGTACTGTTATCAACAGATGACGTCGAAGGCATTCAAAGATTGCTGAGATTGAATACACAATTTCATTCAACTATAGAGGATCAAGGATCAAGGATACAAATTGACAATTTCCTCTTAATTAAACCAGGAGAAATGACATATGAATTCTAGTTTTGCATTGATTTATAATAAGAACTAAGCAAATGGTCCCTTCCCAAAGCTATAGTTGGTGAAAATTTGCTCTAAGAATCTAGCAATCATGAACTAAAGAAAATTAAGGAATAAATGATGCCCCTAGCCCTTAGCTTATACTAGTAAGGTGTATGTAGCTACCAACCACACATAGCAGCTACGTCCAAGTTGTCTTGTTAACAAAATGTGCATTGACCATAGCTCTTAGCTTATACTAATAAGGTATATGTAGCTACCCACGAATAAAATTTAGCAGCTACGTCTAAGTTGTCTTGTTAACGAAATGTGCATTGACCAAGATGCATCTTCTGATCTTTTCCGCTCGTTTTTAATCCCTATACAACGTTGGATTTCACTAAACATGTATATTTCACTATTCAAAAACTCGCGACAAATATTAGTAACATCTTATGCGAACTCTAATCTCATAAGAGTAAGCCGCTCCCCTCCTAACCGTGAAGTCAAAGGTTCGACATTTGAAAACATCAAAAAACAGCCTAACTTTCTATATAAAAATAGAGGTAAGGTCTACGTACATCATCCTGTTTTATAAGGACGTCCTCCCTCACATCCTACACTTGACGAAATTATGTGGATATGTTCTTTTTCTTTCCATTCTTATGAGAACACTAATCTTCTAATCATTAAGATAAATTTTGCTCCCTTCGTCCCAGAATAAATACAACGGTTTGACTTATGGGTTTGTCATGGCAAACTTTGGCTTGCGTCGCGGAATGATCAAACATCATTTTTCGTAACATTGTTGTAAAATAATAATGATAGTTTAAGTTATGTATTTCAATCCTAAGTCAGTGACATAATTTTCTTACGCCGTTAAGACGAATAACGAAATTTTTTGAAATACATGTTGAATAATGAAAAAATGATACGTTATATTTATTATGAGATGAAAGGAATATATGCTGATGTCCATACTATGTTTGCGCAGCTTAGACTATGATGAAGATGCAGAGAATGAAACAAAAATAAGTCTAGCTACTTGTCACGAGCGAGTTAATTTATGGAGTTCTCCTTTAAGAATTGTCTAGAGTTCTCTATAATCATGTAGGATTTTCTAGATTAATCTTGAGAGGTAGAGAGAGTTCTAGACAATTCTAGAGTTTCTCTAGTTAGGAAGAAAACTCTAGAAAACTCTTATATATACTTAGGAGGAGGAGAGTATAGAAAAGTGTAGACCATAAAGTTTAGATCCTTCTATGAGGTTGTATATAAAGCGATGCAAGGCTCATTTGCCAAACATCCTACATCTCACAAACTCTCAAAATATTATAAGCCTTTAAGTGTTCTCAATACAAGTTTGTTTGTAAATCCAAACTCTCTTACGTTTTCAAGTATCGTCTTTGGACGATGAGTAAGGCTGAACTCAAGCGAAGGAGTAAATAGTTTGAGTATTGCACAGATAGCAAAAATCTATCCCTGTGACATATTCGACCCAAAATGAAGAGGAGAATAGAAGTCGGAAAGTTGACCTTGGAAAGGTTAGAGTTCATTAGTCAAATTCGATTTTCAAGTATGAGTGAAATGCAGTCTTTAAGATATAATCGAAAATAGAGTTCTATTTAAAACAGAGAGAACATTTCTATTTTGTTTTATGCAACTTGCAAGAATCTGTTACAACTCTAAGTGCCGTCATTGTATATTTGTATACCATTTGGTTAGAACAATTACTGAGGCATGAACACGGGTGAGTATTGGATTGAATTATCCATGATCCAATCCAATCCAATGTTATTGAATTGGATTGGATTGAATAAAATTTCGAATTATTTTGTGATGGATTTAATCAAAATAAAATCCAAATTCATTAAATTGGATATGGTTAAATCCATGGATTATTAACTATTCAAACCATAATTAAAAAATAAATAAAAAACATTGATTTAGCCCAAATTAGATCATAATCACCGTCTTATTTCGATACTCCTCCTCAAAATTAGACTTTTCTTTCAAGGTCGGTCAGGGTGAGAATATAGATCTAAATTTAGATCAATTGAGCAGTAATGCATTAGTGGTTGTTCTATAGATATGATAGTATTGTTTGTGATTTGTGATGAGAATTATTCGATATTGTATTGAGCTTGTAATTCGTTGTAAAAAATATAATTCGTTTTAAGATAATAATTGTGAATGGTATGATCCAAAATATCAAGGGTTAATATTCTGAGCTTCGCTACTTATAGATTCTTTTAACATAAAAGGTAAATGGATGTACCATGACATAGATGGTGTCCGTGTGGGTAAGTTGTTTGCAACATTGTGATACGTGATGTGTTTCATATTATGCTATTGTTATTAATCTTTTATTCTTATAATCTTAAATAGATATATAATTAAATCGATTTTCTAATTTTGAAAATTAATGAAAAAAAAAATAAAAAGATTAATATGTAATTTTAATTTTTTATTAATTAACAATATAACACAATTACAAAAAAATAAAAATCCATTTAATTCAATCCGGATTTTTTTGAATGGATTATATTGAATCACTAAAGTTGATGAATTGAATTGACTTCAAATTCAACTGAGTATGGATTTTAATTCAATCCATGACCATTTGAGTATGCCATAGCAAGCTCATTGTCGATATATTGTTTTTGAATCAGTGATCTCAAAAGATGTACCAGTATATAATTCAATCCTCCCATGGACTCCTTTTCATCGTAGCTCTAACAACTTCACAAATATTCACTCAGTCACGTATTATTTTAGACATCTCAAAAATTTTAAAACACTTACATTTTTTATAATTATTTAATCTAAAAAATATCAAAAATCATCTAGATTGTGCAGAAATATTTTTTCTTCATCAAATCCCATAAAAATTCAACACACAAATAAAAAATCAATTCGAATCAAAATGGTGAAATAATTAAAGGACGAAAGGAATACATTGTTAAATTGACAATGCAACCTTATACCTAGATTGTGCGGTCAAAGGAACAGCAAGAGCACATAAACATACTAGACAATGAATGTAAATCAGTTCATGAGATTACAACAAATGTAGCTCACGAATGAGACTCGCAAACAAACCAAGAGTTCACATGATCGAGCAAGCATGAGGGTTATCGTCGCTAAACACCGAAGCCACCGCCTCATCTGATGCCACTGCAACCGAGTACATGGCCGGAGTTCTGAAGAAGGCATGGACGCTCGGGGCTGCACCATTCTTCGTCGAGTCATGATAGAAATGATCCACAATGTAGCTCGGGTACTTGTAGAACGACGAGACGAAGTGAGCGTGTGATGGGTATGGCCATGGCTCCGCTGCTTTCCCAGCTCCCTTCACTGCCTTGAGGACTTTCCTTTCTTCTAATCCATAGCCTCTCACTGTAACCTTCTGCGTGTCCATGTCCACTTCTATCTCTTCAACACCTGAGAAGAATCGAACAGTTCAATATCGACAATAGTAAGCACTTGAAGAATGTTTCATGAAACGAGAACGGTTAGCACCGAGAATAAGATGGAAATTGAAAAGACACTAAAATTTGTGTTTTGACAATATACCTGAAGTAGAATAAACTTGGATAGAAAAAAAAAACTTGACAAGAACTACCAGCACGGTCAAGTTCTTGCTCCTATGTACATTTTTATTTTACAAATGAGGTAAGAATCACATAGAAAGGTCTACTGTGACGTAGCTTTTCAGTCGCACTACCATCCTAATAATTAATTATCGCTACAATGAAATCATTCCGCCAAAATGTCTGTAAAAGAGGAATTACAATGACATGAATATAACATTGACGACCGAACACGGTGATAGTATTGACAAGAGGGATAAGTATGAGAACCAAGACCTAAACTGACTTTAATCTAACACCATACTCTTTTCGTGCTTGTGCAATTCAGTCCAAACTCCAAAGTCCACACAGATTCACCTCAAAAGATTATTTGCCCCCGAATTTGACATAGAGCCTCAAAATGACAGTTAAACATAAGCCCAAAACCAATTACTATTATTATCAGAAATGCAGATGCGGCTGAGTATAAGACACTTGATGAATAACCAAAATACTAGTCAAGCTAAGCTCACATTTGACTTGCGCTAAAGATCAAGCAGAACCATGGGAAAAAGAGAGCGACGACGATACCTTTGAGCTTGTGAAGAGCTTTCTTTAACCTATTTGCACATCCTTCACAATCAAGATTCGGAACTCTCACCTCCACAATCTGCCAAAACCAAGAAAATAATCCCAATTGTTACCTCTCAAACACGGAAGAATGGCAATCATTTGTGAATAACACATCGATGACACCACAGTTACTAGCAATGCAAGTACTACACATGATTTCATAGTTATCAGAAACATTGTATGCAATTATCATAAACAGAACGCAGCTTGTAACATATTGTCAGGACCACTATGCATTGCGCTATATTTACCTATTCCATACAACAAAACACTACCATCAGCACATAAACTAAATGAACTTTTACCTACAAACCTATGTATACGACACATACCATAACAGGAATAGATAACCGAACTATATGGTACGCAAGAAAGTTGACAGGCGGGTTAAGAGGTACTTACAGACATAATTTGGAGGTACTTACAGACATAATTTGGAGGTGCTTGACTCAATGCTTGCAGGATTAAAGGACAAGAAATGCTTATCAAGAAACGAACTGGAATCTCAAACAACACTAGCTCGTTCCAAAGAGAACTACTACTATCAGCTTTGATAAGTGAAAGAAAGAACTCTCTTGCTCCCAAGTTTCAAGAGAGCTCCTACTATTAAAACAGATTAAAAAGGCTAGAAAGAGCGGGCAAATTATGAAGGAAGAAAGTGATTTTTTAAAAAAAAAATTCGAAAGTTGAGGAGTGGGAGAACAGGACATCAATAATAATATTCCCTTGTACAAGCAATAATGGAGCTATAGGAAAGGTAGTAAAAGCCTAGGCATCGTTTCTTGGCAAAGTCATACAGTAGTTATCAGATTTTCGGATTACGTCAATTTGCATATGGAGACTTATATAAAACTACAATTCTTCAAGCAAAACTTGAATTTTTGGAATGATAGATTCCTCAACGCTCAGAGAATGCAGAGCTAACCTTCTAGACAATAATGACATCATCAATATCCAATCATGCACACACTAAGAATTCTCAAATAACATTAACTCCTCAACTCTATCAGGTAGATACAGCATAGAATATGCATAATGATGATGAACACAACAAAAATAATACACAAATACGACAATCCAAATAATTATTTCTGACCCTAAATTCTTAGTTATCTTGAGCCAACCCTTCCAAAAAGACGAATAAGAAAAAAGACATTGTAGTTCAACTGCTCCAAGAGACCAGAAAGGAGAAACAGCGGGGGCCAAAGCTGACAACCTTTATTCACGTTTCATATTCAATGTTCCATTGCTTCCCCGGTTTCTCTCTCTTATGTTTCCCATGTTTTTGGTCAGTGTTGTTTGCTCTTTTGCCTCTTTGCTTGTTCCCATTGCGGGTGGGTTCATACTCTCGACAATCGTGCTCCCTGTTTGCCTCCCTCTCTCCCTGGTCATATCTCGATTATGGTGTTCACTCCTGTTACATGGACGCTCTTTGGTTGGGGACTGTTGCATGGTCCCCTTTGTCTTGTCCATAGGAAAGAAAATAAGATCAAGTCCAATGCATCAGGCATTTGGACCGTCAAATCCTTAGTATATTAACATATGTTTATTCATTATGGACTCTAACGATGCTGGTTTTCATTGTTATAATCTGACTTTTGTCATTTTTACCACATCATCGTTATTTTGGAGGGAACAAAGAAGTTACAAACAAAGAGGAAAAGAAGGAAAGGAAAAATAAAATGATTCTATCTTCGTCTTAAAATATAACGTACGGTTTGATCCGACATGCGGATTTATATATGCGTTTAATTATTATCGGATTTGATGAAGAAAAAAATATTTCTTTAATGATAGTGAGATATAAGTGGGGTTTATGAGAGAGAATGAGAAAGGACGATAATGATGATGATGGATGTACTGTATCAAATGGTGATTTATTTGTGTTTTTTATATAAAAAGATTATTAAATATGATATATTGATTATATTTTGGAAAGATCCGGAAAAAAAATATGATCAATAATATAAGATGGAGGGAATAAAATTTAGCAAAAAACCATTGAAAAGCTATAGGTATATTACTTTCTCCGTTTCATATTATAGACAACATATTGATCCGACACGTATTTTTATGGGTGTTTAATTTATATGAAATTTGATGAATAAAGAATATTTTTTGAATGTCAATGAGGTTTATTGTAACATTATGAGAGAAAATAATGGGTATATTATTACAGATATTAATTATTTTGATACTTTTTTATGTGAAAATATTATTAAATAAGATATGTTAGATATATTTTAAACGACCCAAATAAATAAGTGTTATATATAATATGAAACGGAAAAAATAACATTTTTACACTATTCATAAGTAAATTATAACTATAAATATGCAAATATAGCTTTGCCCAGTGGACTCACTATAATGACCTGCTTAATAACAATTTTATTTTTTCCCCCCTTTTCTGTTCTTGTTTTACTAACTAATAAAATACTCCTTTCGTTTCATAAAGAATATAATATTTTGTTTTGAAGTGAAAATTTTTCAATGTATTAAATTTTATTCTCTTCATTTCATAATATTAACAACATTATACAATACACACACTATTCATCACATATTTCGGTGCGTTATTTTTTATACGTAAATGATATGATGAGTTATAATTTGTATCTTATATTATCATTGATGTTGTAAAATAAATTTACAAAAAATATCGTTTGATCAACACGCAAACTATTCGTAACTCCGCGAATTTTTTTTGTTCATATGACCCTCTGTTACCTGTATTATGAAACGAAAGAAATATAAAAATAACTTATTTATCTTTTTGGTTTTGTGTGAGAGAAAAATGGGGAAAAAAAATGGGATTAGTTACTGTGGTACTCTCCGTTTACCCCGACCATCCAACAAAAATTGCATAATTTTATGTTTGATGAACAGTAATCCTCACTCGCAGCCCACACAGTCTCAACCATGGTTTTCACCGTATAGGTCAGGTCTTTCCATGACATTTTTGCTCTGGACTACACTGGTCACAGTACTAGTTCCCGGTGCAACCAATTTGACTGTCGGTAGGGTTCAACAAAAAGACAGCTAACCGAAGACAAAAAGCAGAGGAATCTAGCAAAAAATGAAACAGAAAACACAAGTTTACAAGGGAAGAATGTCACCCTGCAGATAAACAATCAACACAGTGGAGTTACTGCTAGACGAACACCGCACCTCAAAGGAATGACAAGAAGCAATCCTGGTGTATCTCCATCACTGCCATTCTTGGACTTGGAAAGATCGGAGCATAGTGCGAGGAAGAAACGTGCGAAACAGTTCATGTGTTCAAAACTTTTGAGAACGGGGCAATCTTCATTATACGTTCAGAATGTGCACGAAGCAAAACCAAGCAGGCAAACCTGTTTTGACACTCTCGAGAACATCTCCAAAGGGTCATCTTTCTCCTCTTCCTGGGATCGACTAAAGGAATCCATTTCTAAAATATGCTTGGACAGTATTGGCTAAAATGTTCCCAATATTGGAATCGGAACCATAGACACATCCATAGCTCCCAAAGGCTCCTGGATGCAATTGATATCAAAAGATCGGATCACTGATTTCCCTTATGGTCAGTTTTTTTTGCATATCTGATGCTATGCGGATGTATACTGTATAAACATGACTGGTAAGTCTACAGCATCATCTGCCACCGGCGATCTGCAAAAGGCAGCACCTGAAGCAACCTACCACGGCACTAGCAACTGCTGTGCAGCAAAAGAGTAACAGAAAAGATAGACTGAATTTCAGCCACAACTACAAGAACTACTCCACAGCGAAAATAGGCCACATGGTCCATTCTTCAGAACTATGCTCCAATGCTCTCCGGCAAACAACGAACTTCATAGACATGAGATGGATGATTCCGTTGTTCTTCAAGCGGTGGAGCGCCTGCAACGATCATGGATGCTCAACGGTCAAAAGAAGTCATCGAATGAAATGGAAGGCTGTTGTTGGCCTGTTTCAGTTTTTCAGCAAAGGGCAAGACGACCCCTATGCCTGCAGGCAACAATCTGTGGTACAAGTGCCATGAGATATCTGAACTTTTGTCATCCAACAATTTGCAAGGGCAAATTCCAGCTCGGACTAACTTGAGATGGTGAATGATCTTACAACTTATCTGGATAACGCATGCCTTTCATGAGATCATCAAAAATAAAGATCTGGGATATAGTCAAGAGCCCCCTTACGGCATCCCTCTTAACATAAGCATGCCTCTGTGAGGATACAGTTTTAGCTTTGTAAAGAAATCGGCACTCTTCAGCTTAAAAGGAGGCGGAGTCATTTTTGCTGGATGAAAGGCAACTGAAGCTCTTGGAGATCTTCCCATGCTGGGTGTGTATCTATGTAGGGAAGAAGCAGAAGTTACATACTACATTAGCCTTGTCACGACGCATGGAAAATGCATGTTATCTCAAAATTAAGAGCAACATGCCTCAAGCTCACATCAACCATTACAGAGGTTTCAGACATGGTCAGTCTAACTATCGGAGTTGAAAGAATTGAAAGAGACATACCATACCCAAAAAGAGAATTGAAAGAGACAAGTTTGGTCCATTAGTAAGGCATTCAAGTGCCTTGACAACGCACCATATGCCATTTCACAGACACTGCAGAAAATAGACCCTCTAGAATATAGTTCAACCTTACTTTATGACAACAAGCACGAAGACAAAGCTGCAATTGATGCTAATGTTTTCAAACAACGAATAGTTTTGAGGAGTACAGCACTGCTTATTACTCAAGCATTTAAGCTCTTGTCAAGCCTAGCAGGCAATAATAAGCAAGCTTCTAATGGGCACTAAAAGGGTTGGTATTAGTCTGCTTAAAACAACCACTTTATCGTTTTTCAAGGCAGCCATCCACGATGGTAGAAGAGTATACAACGGATCTTGCAAGAGCAGTAACCAAGACTTCATAGCCCACAAACTACCTTTCTTTCTTAGTATTAGTTATACCAATCAAAGCATGCATATTCTCCAGCATTGAGTTGCTATAACAACGTAGAAATTAATACAAAGGACACCGGAAAAAACATCAGTTGAGGCCCATAAGAAGCATAGAAGCAAAATGGCAAACCATTCCTCATCCTGTGACATGGCAAGCAGTATCATGCTAGTCTTGATGTTTCATGATTTCATCATTATCGTCTATAGACAGAAAACCAAGCTTGGCTCCTAGTTAAAGAAATAGCCAAAACTCTTACCTTCTGATTTACAAAGAGAAAGTTCTGCACATGGGTACCGTCTTGATCATCCTATTAACCAAAACTGATTTTCCAACCACCGCCGAGTTTTCTTCCTCTGCCACTTCACACTAGTATACCTATAGCCAACAGTAAATAAATGAGTACTTAAAATCAGAATAAAAGATAAGCATTATGTAACACGATCATAGTAGGAGGTACATGGTGATCTTAATAGGTAAAGTTCACCTCATTTACTAGGCAAAACTTTCGTCCCTTTGCTCCTTAGCACCTTATGACAGTTGCATGCCACAACCCCAAAAGCATCAGAGCCTACACCCTTTGAACAACTGCATCCCTATACAAATAGGAATGAAGAAGTTCCGTTCCAAACTTATCAAATGTGTCCAAAGAGACAGGAAGTAGCAAGGTCAAAATTCTCAAGAATATTAATGATCTGAAATGAACACGAAGAAGATGAAGTGTCAGCCTTTCTGTAGAACAGTGCTGATTTTTCACCAGCTCGACAGCAAACTTGTCAAGCTCTCACAGAGCTGCGAGATGGTTGCTGCTTTTGTATCCACCACCGATCAGAACATCATAGGTCTTTTCATCTGGTGTGAGACCTTTGTCAAGCATCTCATCATGCAACCGAAAAGCCTCCTGCAGGTCCCCTTCCCTGAAGTACACTGCGATAAGCGCATTGTAGATGAGCACAGTTGGAGTCAAACCCTTCGCATCCATGTCTTCTTTGATATCCCGTGCATTTTGTATTTGGCCTCTATAACATAGCCCTTTTACCAGAACTGTATAAGTGACCGCATCCGGCATGATTCCTTCTGCAAGCATCTGTCCATAGAATTCTGATGCATCAAGTAGTTTTCCTTCCCTTAATAGTCCACCAATCAAAGTAGTATAAGTAAAAAGATCCAGTGCAATGCCCTGTTCGGTCATTTTCTTATGCAACCCAAGGCCTGCATCCATATTATCTACGTTTTTGTAGCCACAGATCATGCCATTATAAATGAACTCATTTGGTGATAATCCTCTTTCGAGTAAGTTCAGAGAAAAGCTTCGATGCACTTTCCATATTCCTACGTTTGCAAAATCCATCAATCAGAGCACCATATGCCGTAACATCCAATTCTAGGCCTCTGTTTCTGAGCTCATTCCGCATTTTCAAAGCCAGATGGAGATTGTTATTCTTGCAGAAGCCATCAATCAATGTAGTGCAGGAGACAATATTCGGGCAGATTCCTTTGTCATGCATCTCTATATAAACGGCAAGAGCAGAATCAAAGTCGCCTTCCTTGACAAACCCATCCATAAGGGCATTATAGGTCAGCAAGTCTGGAATAAAACCCTCTTCCTCCATCTTCTTCAACGTACTCTTTGCAAGAGATGTTTGGCCAAGCTTGCATAGAGCATTGATAAGAGTGTTGTAAGAGAAATCTGACTGGACAACACCTGAATCGACCATGTATTCATACAAGTTAAGGGCTCGCTCTCCATGTCCTTTCTTGATATTCCCATCCATCAGAATCGTAAAGGTGACCGCGTTGGGCGTCAAACCTTTCTCTGACATTTCAGAAAATAAAATATTTGCATTATCCATATCCCCTATGGAGCAACAACCCAATATCAGGTTATTGTAAGAAACTCGGCTTGGAGCAACTCCATTATTCACCATCTTGCTCAATAAATTGAGGGCTTCATCGATCCTATGATACTTGCAGAGAAAGAACATGATAGTGTTATATGAAACTAAATTCGCAATACCCGATTCAATTGCTTTATCAAAGATCTCACATGCCTCATCCTCTTCTCCATTTTCCATAAGCCCTTTGATCAAAGCATTGATGTCATAAACACTTGGTTCAACACCCATTTTACTCATCTGATCAAATAGTTCAAGCGCCTTCCCCACATTCCCATTCTTGCAGCATCCATCTATAATTACCGACAAAGTCACACCATTTGGAGTAAGCCCATTCTCAATGATTTTCGCAAACAAGTCCATAGCACTACTCAAATCGCCTAACAAACAATATCCTCTCATCAAACTTGTAGCAACCACCAAACTGATTTGCCCTCCGCTAGAAACCATTTCATCCTTCAACCTCAATGCCTCCACCATCTTTCCCTGCTTTGCATATGCCACGATAACATAAGAATAGGTATCTTTTGGCGGCTTATATCTCGTCAACTTCATCTCTTCCAACAGCCAGAAAGCTAAAACAGGATCTGATTTCTTCGAAAGGCCAATACATATACACCCGCACTTGGCGTTATCCCTTTCTCCCTCGCCCTTCTAAACCACTCTACTGTGTCCTCCACCTTCCAGTCTCCCAAGCAGGACCTTATGACGACATCCAGAGTCCTTGTATCCCCACTAAACCCTTTCGACTCCACTTTATTATACACCTCCCTCACTTCCTTGAACGTTTCCCCCCTAAACAATCCAATGAGCAAAACATTCACATGATTCACCAACAATTCCACATTATTGTCCATCATTGCATCCAAACAACACAAAGCATCGTTCAATCTCTTATTCCTAACATAACCACTGATCAAATCCTCGAAAACCCGCGAATCCAAACCAACTCCCAACCTCTTCCCAGTCTCAACAAGAACATCAACAAACCCTCTAACATCACCATTGCCCAAATTCCCAAAAGCCCAATCATTCAACAACCGCTTCGCGACGTCAATCTCGTCACACTCAATCAACTTATGAATCGAAACACAAAGGGACTCAAGATCTTGATGATCCGATACCTTCTCATAGCTCCCCAAAGGTTTCACCTTTCTAGTCATCAGAGACTTAATCACACTGGGTCGAAGTCTGAATTGAATTCACGATGATTTGATGAAGTGGGTTGATCTTGGATTGTGTTGTTTGGGTCTGAATATGCTGAATTGGTGGTCGAGTTCTCTGGGGTTTTGGGTTCTGAGGGAGATTTTGAAATGGGGTTTTCATTGGGAGGTGAAAATGGGGAGGATGATGAGGAAAGGGAGAGGGATTTGGGGGTGAATTGAGAGTGGATTCGCCATTGGAGAGGTGCGGGCAATGGCTTCAAAGCTCTCACTGTTGTACTTCAATGGTTTGTGCCGCGACTGAGTTCTGATTCTGCTAGGTCGGATACTCGATTTCATTTTCTATTTTCAAATTGAGGGATTTTAATCACAAACTAGGGTTAAAAGGACCTAAAAAAAACTAGGGCTAATTCATTAAAAATCCTCGAGAAGCTTTCAATTAACACTAGATCCTGCACGGATTTTTTTTAATCATTTTATATTTTTATATGTTAAATAATAAGTTGTTTACAATCATATTTATATGTTTATGTGTTAATAAAATTTATGTTTTTAATTTTTTTAATAAAATTTAAGATTTTGAAAAGATTGATGACGTCCACTGTCATGGCCTCTCATATTCTTAACGTCTCACAAAACTATTTTAGTATCCAAAATCTTTTGATATATATTCTACTCACTCCATCCCACATAAATTACAATGACATGTATTTTAAAATATTTCGTTTTTGTTCTTAACGATATCCGATTTTTAAATTGGTTCAAGATTAAAATTCATAATTTTTCACAATAATTTTATAAAAGATGACGTTTGATCGTACTAAATTAAACATCGAAATATGTGTCATCGTAATTTATGTGGGACGAAAAGAATAATACCTAATTGAAGTTTTGTTTTGGTTTTGGTTTAAATCACTTGAATGAACAAATATACCCTCTTAACTGAATCTACCCCAACTCACATCCTCATATCCTCACATCTTATCCTAAGCAAAGATTAACTGAAACCGAACCTAACCTAACTCGTTCAAAACCCACTACTGCCATCACCATCAAAAAAACCCCAAATTCAAAAAACCTAACTGTTGTCTCTTCTTTCTTAACCTCCCAAAGTCATCGGTTCAACCTCCAAAAATCACTCATTCGATCTTTCCCCACAATTTTGATAGAAATTAAACAAATAAATGCTCCCAAAACCACCATAATCGAAGGAACGATGGTTGAAAGGAACCCACCACATCGTTTTTTTCTTTTTTTTGTCATAGAATCTTTTTGGAAGTCTTTACGATCCTAAGGTTTTATAGAGCTCTCAATAATTGTCGTTTTCTCATTTTGCTACACTTGCAGAATGAGACTTTCCTCTGTTATTCTTGTTCGTTGGAGACTCTATCATGTAGAGTCTCATACTATGGCACTTGAAGCACTCTACATGAGTCTTGTCTCTTGTTCTTCTCTAGGACTTGAACCTTGCCACGAATCCTTCTTGTCCGTTTACAGAAATCGGATTCAACTTGTTCACATCAAGCATCATAGAAGTCACATCTTCAACCTTCAACTTGTTTCTCCCGGCAAGTAAAATAGCGTTGATTGCATAATAGGAACTCGAAAGTTACTTCAATAAGATTAACGCTTGATCTTCATCATTTATCTTCATTTCTAGATTGATCAATTAAGTCACCAACGTGTTGAACTCCACAAAATGATCGTTCAAGTTTGTACTTTCATTCATCTTGAGATCGTACAAATTAACATTCAATGAGAGACGATTTGATAATGACTTCGGCATATATATCTTCATCAATTTCTCACACAACATGGAGAAGTCTCCATCAAAACTTTGTATTTCACCTTTGGCACGAGACTGAAGCGAATTACGCACGTTGCTTTCTCCCGCATCTGCTCCCAATCTTCCTCTTTCATATCAACGAGATTCTTGCATTTAAGCGCCTTAGAAAGTCCTTGCAGGTCTAGGATATCCTCGATTGTGCTTTGTCAGATACTGAAATTCGTCTTCCCATCGAAGGGCTCGACCTCAAAATTCATAGTATTCACCATCTTCTCATCTGCGAAACTTGATAACTCCGAAAAGTTTAAGTATTTATCAAAAGGTTCAACCTTTAACTTACAGATCCAATATATTTTTCCTTCAAGATTTGATTTTTTTTTTTTTTTTTGCGAGATGCAACCTAGAGCTCGGATACCATATATTAGAAAATTATCTCGAGAAACTGATACATCAAATATCACAATCAAGCATACGATCAAACCACAACAAAAACTATAACGACAATACACGACTTTGAATGTGAGAAAACCCTCACGGGTTAAAAAAAAGTCAAAAAAAAAACCAGTAATCAACCGAAGGATATGATAACAGCTTGATTTGTCTCTTAACTCACCCAATCTCACATTATTTTTTACTCAAATCTAGAGAAAAAATTGTCTTCAATTATCTATAAACTTCTACTAATCTATAGAGATTGCGTCTGGAAATATTTAAGTAAAATTATTTAATCGGAAATATTTCACAAAAAACATATCCTAAATATAACAAAAATATCTACATTTGAATAAAATTTGGAGCCTGAACAATTTTTGAGAAGGTGATACTGATGCAGGGCATTACGACGGATAAGTTCTGTGCAGCTTTTATCTTGTTCCATCAAATCTTCTGATGGGACATGCAAAAATGATTCATTCAAAGCAAGTATTCAAAAAACCAATATCAAAATTGCCGCCAAACACGCATTGGCTTGACACAAAGGAAACGAGAGTTGCACAATGTTGCACTTGCACAGCTTAATGGGAAGAAAAGAGAGGGGCTAAGGAACACAACATCGTCACGGAAAAAAAGGAAAAAATAACAAATAGTGGGAATTATGTCGATGAGAAGTTTGATGTGATGGCGAGGCTGATTACACGAAATAATAAAGAACATTTAGGTGTCGGCTCTAAATTGCTCGCGCTTTTACGATGTCAAGGGTCATCTCACTTGGGTCTGTGGCTTGCAACTCAACTTGAATGCCATCAAGTTCTCTCTTGAATCTGTCCTTGGAGCTTGCATATACCATCTTGCTCCTTATTTTGGAAGTATCAGGTGACCTAAATCAAAGTAATTATCAGGATAATCGAATTAATACAAAAGTTCATGAAAGTGTCATATACTGAGCAGCACCTCAAAAATGATATATTTGGGAAAAATCGCGGATGACATATGATGATTACCAATTTAGCTCTGACAGCTTGAGCCTGAAAGTTAAATAACACGCTATTTGTATATTGGGATGAATACATACCATGCGATAAAGAAGATCTTGCTCTTCTGGCAATTCTCGTCGGTGGTGAAATCGAAGTCGAAAACTGCATAGCGGCATTCATCAGCAGGCAAAGAGGCAGTAAAAGCATCATAGTCTTCTTCTGGGCTTCCGATTTTTTCTACGACCACCTGTTGTCCTTCAATCTTGAACGTGATGAAACGGTAGATCCTCTTCGTTTTCAGCTCATGGAACTTGAGCTTACAGTCATCATGCACAGCCATTCCAGATGCAGCGTTCGCCTGCCAAACATTTTCGCCATTTGCAAAAGCACGGCAAAGTATACTAGGATGAGTTCACTATTCAAAAGAAGAAACATTTATGTTGCTTTTGGAAGCAACAATCATAAGCATTGTATTCCCAGGTTGAAACTCTATTGGTTGCTTTGCAGTACAAAGTATAATAACCCCGTTCCATCTAACTCGGACATAGGAGTTTCATATAATCAGACCAATTGTACTGTTATTGTTTCCTAGTTACTGTAATTTTTTTAATATTTTTTTAACAATACTGTTCATCTAACTCGGACATAGGAGTTTCATGTAATCAGACCAATTGTTATGTTTTTTTGATGACGAGGGTGTCCGGGCCAGTTCGCGTGCACCTCAACTAATCCCCAGGACACTGACAAGGCGTCCCCCACCAGCATCGCATAAAATTTTGACCGAAATCAACGGGACGTGACTAACCTGAATTTTGAGGTTAGACCAATTGTTATGTTATTGTTTCCTAATTATTGTATTTTTTTTTTTAACAATACCGAACTGAGAGATCTTAATTCTAGAATAGTCCCACTCACATCAGCCAAGCGACATATCGCATCGCCCATCAATGATTCTCCTTCTCATGGATTGATTCATGCCCCTTTTCATCTTTCCATTTCTAAATCTACCACATCTGGATAGTTCAAATATCTCCTATTGAATAAGGGGATGAGTATATGAGATGTTTTCATCTAAAAAAGATAAATCATCCGGTCAATACTCTGAATTCTGAAACGGAGTGTACCAAACTCAACCCCCCATATATCCAAAACTCGAAGGATCTCTCATGATACCCGCTATCCAACAACCAAAAATCTCACAGTTGACAACTTTCCATCATAACATTGTCCTCGAAAACCACCTCACAAAATCTTCTTCTGAGGAATGCCGAATTTGGGATGTTTTCCATTCAAACTCTTTGCCAACCATTTCCGTGAGCTGACATCAAGAATACAATACGTTCCTACCACTTCATATATTGTATCGAATCCACATACTCATTCTAACAACACCAGCTCTAGAGATATTAAAACCGAATGTCACGATGAAGCGTAAGTACCTATTAACATAATTTATCTTACCATTCAATTGTCGGCAGCATCATGATCATGATCTGAAACACAAGAGAAGGATGAACATCATACATACCATGTCGACGTTCTAGGCGAAGATGAATGGATGATCGAGAAAGCGCTAGATGCAGGAGAAAGGGAGATGAGACCAATGGAAATGAGCAAAGGTGAGAAACAAAGTGGAATGCGATGGAGAGAATGGAAGAGGAGAAGAGAAACAAACATGCGTGTGTGAGGCTTTGAAGAGAGACAAACGCGGGGGATTACAAGAAATTTATTTATTCAATTTAATAAAACTATTCTAAAAATAACATGGCAACACAAAACTGAGTTGATGATTGCATGTAACAGCTATTGTAGGCTTTGCTTTATCGTTTCCAATATGAATATGAGCTTGTCACCACGTCTATGAAACTGGAAAGCTTCTTCTTTCCCTCTTTTTCATATGAATGGTTATCGTAATGAACATTTCATATCAGCGGTCTTCATTGTTTTGGTTTCTTACAAACCAACTCGTCAAACTGATCATGATGATGTCAATTATCGTTCGACTCGAGCATTCATCATTTACGAAAGATTAATACCTCCACATCTGAAATAGAAGACTAAGGATAACAAACGCCCATTACACATCCGCAAAAATAACTTCTAACAAATCTATGGACGAAAGTATATAGCTTGAACTTCCATCTACTCCAAACATATATGATGCAGACAGAAATCAACTAAAAGCTCTTAAGCCAAACTACCTTCTCTAAAATATCTCCATATTCATCAAGCAAGCGAGAGCCTGAGAGGGTATAGAAAACCATATGAAGTAACATTAGAAGAGCGTCAAATCCAATTCTTTCAAGACTTTGGTATAGCAATAATTTTTGAGCTAATAGTCATCACAACAAGATTCTTCATGCTACAAAATTTCATCCATGGTAGAGAGGCAACCAAGTCATTCATCCTACAAATTTGACCACTTTGGGGCCTTGTCTCTTCTTCACGCTTCCATTGCCCTCTCGCAAACCAGAATTGGTATCCACCTTGCTGGACTTGTTGGACTTATCATCTTTGTCCATCATGAAGTCGTCTTCGAGGTCATCTCCGCTAATAAACTTAAGTCAGTTTTCCCCTTGGCTTGTCTTTCAGCTCATCTGGTCAAGAATTTAAACAAATTAGACCTAGTTTGTGTACAAGCCTACTTCCATTATATTTTTTAATCTTCTTCTTCACATCAGGAAGTCTTCTCTATAACAACAACAATAAATCAAGTCTTTATCCCATCAAGTAAGATCGACTACATGAATACGACGCCATCATTCCACTCTGTCATGTACATCATTTTCTGTAAGATTATGATAGAGCATATCATACTTCAAGGTTTCTCTCATGGTCTTTTTAGGTCTTTCTCATTCTCTCTTGACATGTGCTAACTCCTAAACTTCACATCTCCTAACCAACAGAAGCTGTGACTGGTCTGCGTTTCACATGACCATATCATCTTAGTCGTGACTCCCTTATCTTATCTTCTACTGAAACCACACCCACTTTTAATCTGATAATTTCATTTCGTATCCTATCTATTCTTGTATGTCCACACATCCATCTTAACATTTTTATCTCGTTTACACTCATCTTTTGTACATGTTGTCGCTTAATTGTCCGACATTCTGACCCACACAGCATCACTGGTCGAATAACTGTCTTGTAAAACTTTCTTTTTAACTTGATAGGTATTTTAGAATTACATAACACCCCCGAAGGTACATCAATAGGTGCATCAATTCAACCAACCTGTTTTAATCCTATGATCAATAGGTGCATCAATTCCTCTATTCTTATGTAGCATCGAACCTAAATATTTGAAAGAATCTGTTTTAGGAAGAGACGCTCTTCCAACAATATATTCTCTATTTGTTTGACTACTCTCATTAAAGACACATTTTATATATTCTATCTTAATTGTATTGATTTTTAACCCCTTATTTTCAGGAAGTTTTCTCAATATGCATGATTAATCCTACTAACCCAGCTCAAGAACTTGCTCGTGAAGTAGTCAAGGACTGGACTTCATGTACCACATCGACATTATTGGTTTGAAGAAAAATACCAGGTTATAAATTTAAAGGTTGCAACAGCCTAGGACCTAATTCGAAGTACACAGGGTTTACACATAGGGGAAAAAAAAAAAAACAAACAATCAGCGGGCTTCAACATGAAAACCAAGGAGTAAGGAGTCTGCGAAAAGTCTTATCTTATCCTGAGCTCCCTAAAGCAGATCAAGGACATAATTGTGTGGCTAGAAGCAAATAACCAATAGGTTAAAAAGGCCGTTGTATCCTTGTTAATGGCAAACAACCATACCGTATATCAGATCACCTTTGAATAAAGCGAGGTTTAAAAAATAGTTGCACAAAAGTATGATACAATCGATGAGAAAATAAAGATCAGTGGCATAGATTTCACTGTGCCTCATTTAAGAGTGCCCTTTATTTTCCTACTTAGATGATGACAAGGCCAGCACGATGATTAACAGCTATATCCACATATATTCTAATGATGGACGCGACACCAACTAAGCAATAAGATGATCTGAGCAGCTTTTCAGCGTAACAAGAGCATACTCTTTACCTTGTCTGTTTGCAGCAACGGACCCTCTGCTGCCTATATTTGGGCAATCCTTGACTAGATGAGTAACTTCACCGCATGATTTAAAACAACCACCCTGCATAAAAAAATATAATTAGATAGTACATCATAGAAGTAGATAAAGCAGTGGATTGCCACCATGAATTTAGATGACACGTTGAATTACAAAAGGACTGCATGCGCCTTGACCATGGATCATCACCATTTCAAGACCCCAAAAGCTGAAGATCAGTATCAATATAAATGTACCTTCGGATATATCCCGTGAGTATTTTTAGGGCAATTCATGCTCAAATGACCACGTTCTTTGCAGATAAAGCAGTGGGCAAACTTTGTTCCACCTGGGTACAGCAGAGGATTTCAAAATGAAGCCATCAAAAAGAGAAGAAGAGAAAGAACTGATAGGGCCAGAAAAAGTAATAGTTCCGGAATTTACTTCAAATGAATGAGGTGCAAGGAAATGGCGGGTGAGTGATGCAAATACAGTTTAATCGCAAACAACTGGGAGACTTCTTTTGCTTTTATAAAATAAGAAAAAGTACCATATATTTTTTGTGCCACAATTTTCTACATCAAGCAATTTCCCAATTCAAAACAATTGAGAAATCAAGAAAGAAAATGCAGTTCTAAGAATTGCAAAGGCAATTAAACAAAATGCATACCATCTTCCAGAGGTTTAGGGCATTTGGATAGAGAATGGCCAGTTTTCCCACAATTATTACACATTTTAGCGTCCATCACCTCATCCTGCTTGTTGGGGCAATTCTTCATGGAATGCCCACGTTGCCGGCACAATAAACATGTCTGCAGCCACCAAAGACAAAGATATATAAAACAATGAAGCTTCAAATTTCCACAAAGGAATCAGACGATGCTGTGAACTTTAGCCCATGTCTTGCGTCTGATGTGCCAGGTTGGATACCAAACCTGTCAATCCGATGCTCTTGTTAGCAGGTTATTCATTCGAGCTTTCATTCTTCAATCCACTAATTCGTTCCTTCATATACCTCCTCACCACGTCTACAAGCTCATTGTTGTCCTTGCTTCCAAAAGAACCCCTCCATCATTCAGAGGCAATAACCCTAGGCCCTAACAGATAACCGTGAACTAAAAGTACAAGTTTATCCCTCCCACCTACCGAACATGTACTTAGTTCCATGATCAAGAACCTCTATTTTCAAGATAATAAACTACACTTTGTACAGAACATACGTGCCACACATCTCTGAATAAGCTGCCACATGCTTTCATCGATCCCTGAACAATTGAACAGGTATTGCGATCTCAAACTACATCGAGTTTCGTCAATCAATTGACCCCATTGAGTATAACCACTAGGGCCACACCATCAAATGTCTCTAGAAAATTGAATCCCATCCTATATCTAAGAGCACTTGAATCAGAATCTTAACAGATTCTCTATTTTATATATTCAAACCCATTTTTTCCTCAATTTACAGAATCTCTATTTATTATCCACCACATCAGAATCTCTAATAACGGTTTCTACATCTTTATATTAATAATATTTTATATCCTATCCATTCATCCAACAACAAACCGATCACCGCACACCGCAGTTGATCCATCGCGTCAACTCCACCAAAATCAAACCAAAATCATCAAACCAGAAAGAGAGTGGGCAATCGAGTATCGTTTGGGAATAAAAAATGAGGACTTTCATTCCACGTATATCCTGCAACATCCGATTTACGTAATCATGAACTGCTCCGATCAACACCATCTTCTGTCACCAAATCACGTCAGATCCATTCGACGATTCTAGCCTTCGAGGGTTTTTGATTTGATCTTTCTCGATCTCTAGCAACGGTGATCGGAGGAGAAAAGAGGCCGCGTGACCGGAGATCTAAGAGCCGAAGGAGGCGATGGAGGAGAGAAAAAAGCGGTGGCGACAGCGATGACGAAGCGGTGGACCTCGGCGGTGGATGCCGATGGAATATGGAACAGTTTACAGTTCTTTTTGTTTGCTTTTTCTAATCATTAATTAATTTTTTTATAGTTATTGAAGTAAATAGTGCATTCTTAATTTTGTCGACTTACTGTTGACAATCATGCATAATAGATAATAGACGAAGATTCTATTAGAATTCCAATATTTATCTAATTTTACTTTTTTATTATCTAAAGTACATAAGTTATCTATTTTACATAATATGCTCTAAGGGAACCTTTTACACGTCAACTCCCAATACTCAGATATATACTTCTTCCACTGCCTAAGCATAACACACATTTACCTCGAACTTTATGGTCTACACATGATCAGAAGGAAACCACCACTAACGAAAAACTATATGAACCTTTAGTTACGAAGTTCCTCGCGCACAAAGTCAGAACCGGCTGCACAAGCCGGTTGCTGCACTATGCTGTAGCTGGCAAAATACTTAAAACCATTAAGTGCAAATGCAAATCAGACAGAACCCATCAAAATACCAACTTGAATCAACAAATCTCAAGTACCCACCAACCCAAACACCTCAAATCACAATCACAATTGCACAGAACCCTAAGACCCCACCCACCTTGTTCTTCTCCCACAGCACCTTCTCGGGACAATTCTTCGCCACATGATCCCTCCCCTTACAAATAAAACACGTCTCACCGGGCCTCAGTCCCAAGACCCGAAGCGGGTGCTTGCTCAACCCCGATTTCTTGAACTTAGGGTTTTTGGGGTTCTTGAGTTTCCTGGTCTTCTTCTTCGTTGGGTCTTTTGAGGGTGTTGGTGTGGTGCTGGAAAGAGATCAGGGTGGGTTATACCCATGGAAATATTTGAATGGATTGATAGTATTAATTATACTAATAAGATGTATCTTTTTTTTTAGTTTATTATTTTAGAATTCCGTAATTAAGCATGTTTAAAACGGAATAATGATGGGATGGGTAATCTTCTAGGAAATTTCTCAGGACGGATGCAAGTGAGATCAAACCGCACTCAAAGGATTAGTGTTGGTTTATGGGGTCAGTTATTAGCTTGGCGAGCGGTTCTCGATAACGACCCGGTAGTAAGTATTTGATCGGGGCATTATAGTATGGTATCAGAGCAACCCTGCGGCCACGTGTTGGACATGTGGACAAGAGGTCCAGGTTAGTTGCCTAGCGGGGAAAGGTTTTGGGGCCGTGTGTCGTGCTTGAAGTCGTAACGAGGACGTTGCGTTCTTTAAGTGGGGGTGTATGTAATGTCCTAAGGAAATGCTTAAATGGTTTGATAATACTATCTATATTAGCAAGGTGTACTTTCCTTTTCGGTAACTCATCACTTTAAAACTCCGCAGTTAAGCGTGCTTAACGCGGAGTAATGTTGGGATGAGTGATCTCCTGGGAAGTTTCTCAGGACATACGCGAATGAGGCCAAAATACACTGAAAGGACTAATGTTGATTTATGAGACCAGTTATCAACTTGACGAACGATTTTTTATGACGATTCGATAATAAGGATTTGATCGAGACGTTATAATTTCTTTGTAGCGTTTTCTTGCTAACTTTTGCCGCTTGCGCACCATTGTTGATGAGAGGAGATTGTGGTGGAAGGGATGTATGAAAAGAAACTGTTGCAGCATGTCGGCCTGGCCGAGAAACGGCTAGCTTTTCTCTGTTTATGGATTTTCCGAGCTTGTTAGCGTCTGCATCGAAAAAATAGAGCGATAATATGATAAAAATATAAAATAATATTTAATGAATATGTTGAAATTTGTATAAAATATAAAAATTATAATATAAAAATAAAATAAAATAATAAAGACTTTAATGTAAGTGCTCTGCTCACATGTCCTCCCCTATTTTTCTGTTGTAAGAAAGGGACTATCAACTATGTCTTGAGTTCTATTACAATCTTCGTCTATAAAAGATATAATAATTTGAACTGATAAGAAATTTTATGAGTGTATTTAATTTATATTGATAGTAAAATTTATTATAACGGTTATGAGAGAATTAATGATGTATTATAGTTGTTTGATATTTTTTTTGAAAATATTTTTTATATAAGGAAACATTGAATTTATTATAGAACGATCTAAAAAAAATATTATATTTTTTATGGGATAGATGGAGTAATAGGTAGTACTACGAATAAAATTGAATTCGTTACATCAGTTAACAAAATGAACTAAAAAAGATGACGGATCTAACATATGAATGAAAAAAAAAATGTTACTTAGTAGGTAAAGTTTGATTTGTTTTAAATGACAATATTGTTGTAAACATCACAAAATGACGACATTGCCATAGTAGCAGCGAGAAAACGAGAGAACCATACTAAAACAACTTGATGTATATTGTTTCTTTTTTGTCAAATAATAAGTGCAATCTTTGCAAAAAGTATTTTAATGAACTTTGTTATTATATATGAGAGCATTTTTTAACGTCTCGAAATCATCGTAAAATGAAAATGCATAATCTGTTTTATAATTGATGTTTCACGATTATTATTTCAAATTTACCTCGACAAACACTCAAATCAAAATATTGTATTTATTGTGACACGGAAAAAGTATTATAAAAATTTTAAGAGACTATTTTGGAATTTACTTGTACTTCCTCTCATTTTCATATTAATTATAATATTTTTTATTTGAATTGTTCAAAATAAATTTATTTTTATTTGAAAATTTTTTCATACAAAACAATCAATACATTCATATTTTATATCATATCAACTCATTTCAATATCATTTTTTTTTTCATTTCTCGTTCTTACACCCTCACGAAGATAAAAAAAATTCATTATTTATAACATTCAATTCATATAAATTTTCATATTCGATAAAAATATTTAATTAAATTGAGATATAGATTTTCATAAAAAAATTAATAATAAAATTGAGATATAGGGAGTAAGAATGATTCAAGAGAAAAACACAAGACAACCACCCCTAAACCCTCCCAAATCCTCCTCACTCCGGCACCACAGTCACACCCCTTCCCCCTCCGTCCAACCCTCGTCGGCTCCGCCGCCGCCACTTCGACGGAACCCTAATTCTTCACTCTCTCGATGGGTACGTCGGTGCAGGTGACTCCACTGAGCGGAGTGTACAACGAGAACCCGCTGTGCTACCTCGTCGCCATCGACGGCTTCAGTTTCCTCATCGATTGCGGCTGGAACGATCACTTCGACCCCGCTCTCCTCGAACCCCTCTCAAGGTTCCACCCGGTTTGATAACGCTCTTCATTTTACTCCTCCTTCGCTGTTTTGTTTTATTCCAGAATTCGAACCCCCTCTTTGGACTAAATTTTCAGAGGTCACTTGGCATATATGGTTGGGCCAATGCCGTGTTTATGCTTCATGTACATTATCGAAATGGGAGACGGCGTATTTTCAGGTGTTATGTTGAAAGCTTTTTTTGGTAGAGTTGGTTCCTGAAGTGTGGTCCTTTTGTAGCTGAATCTTGGCTTGTTTGATGAATTGTCAGAATGGTGTGGCTGTCTCTTGTGTGAAGGCTCTTTAGTGTTGACTACAGTTTTTGCATATAGTTTGAAAAGTCATTGTTCTAAGGATGAATTCATGAGGTTAGGGTATTATGCGGGTGTTTCTTTTAATGGATGGGAGATTCAGCATGTGCATCGACTCCATGTGAGGCCTTCATTATGATTTTGTTTTTAGAGTTACGCACCGTCTGTCGCTCAGAATGTGATATGGATAAATCTACGATTCGGTTAGGAGGGAGAGATGGGGGTACATGGGCCTGATATGGCAAGGAGTGAGAGGGAGCATTGAACTAGAGCAAACAATGGATCAGGTATGAATATCACAAATTTTCATCATTATGTATGTTTTGATTATACTGTCGTTTAATGTGCAGAGTTGCACCAACCATAGATGCTGTTTTGCTCTCTCATCCGGACATCATACACCTTGGTGCACTTCCCTATGCAATGAAAAAACTTGGACTGTCCGCCTCTATTTATTCAACAGAACCTGTTTTCAGACTAGGTTTACTGACGATGTATGACTTCTATCTATCACTCCAGGTGAAATATTATGTCCTTTTATATTGCCTGTTAAGGAACCAAGGTCACGTAATTTGACTTGCTTGTTTTGAAGAAATAAACCTTGTGTACATTGCGAACCTTGTTCTACCATTCCTTGTTATTAATTTCTTTCTGTGGCAGCAAGTCTCTGAGTTTGATTGGTTTACACTGGATGACATTGACATGGCTTTCCAAAGCATAACAAGACTAACCTACTCTCAGAACTTTCATCTATCTGGTGCGTAAGATTGTTTTATGAATCTTTTCTTATCGGGCCTCATGTTTCTTTTTCAACTCATGTGCAGAGTTAAAAAACAATGGAATAAGCGACTTGGGTACTCATCTATTAGAAGTTTTTCCCAATATTTCTTTTGTCCTAATTATTTATACCACCGGCCATCTATTTCAAACATTAGCATATTTAACAAACTTTGCAAGATTGGCTCACCTAATATTTATTTCAGCAGAGTGGCATTTTGACTGTGAATGAAACTTAAGTTTTGATACTCAAACAAAACTCCTCCTTATCTTTCCAAACATGTAATTTTCTTAGGTAAAGGTGAGGGTATTGTAATTGCACCACATGTAGCTGGACATTTACTGGGAGGTACCCTGTGGAAGATAACCAAAGATGGAGAGGATGTGATCTATGCCGTTGACTTCAATCATAGAAAGGAAAGGTATCCAATCTTGTACTTTTATGTATGAACTTCTTGTGAATGGTTTAGATATGTATCCGAACAACACTGAAAAGCTTTACTATAAATGTGTTGCATCAGGCATCTAAATGGAACTGTTCTAGAGTCCTTTGTACGTCCTGCTGTCCTGATGACAGATGCCTTCAATGCATTGAATAATCAACCATACAGGCGCCAAAGGGATCAAGAATTTTTAGGTTCTAGCTCTTCTCATTTTTCCCTGGCTACTATATTATGTAAAACTTGCATCTTTGCTTCATTGTTGCCCTCATGATATGCGATGTGGCAGAACATCATCTGCTAGTGTTTTTTGGTTAGTATCTTATTATTTGGTAGTTAAATTCATGACTTCGTGGTTTCAGACTTATCTTTAATGCAATAACTGCTGTTTCAGATGCTATTACGAGGACACTCATGATGAATGGGAAGGTGTTACTGCCGGTTGATTCAGCAGGTCGTGTCTTGGAACTTCTCCTGATCTTGGAACAGGTTTGTTGACTGTACTGCCCTAATCGTTTCTCTTCGTTTACAAGGTGGTCACTAATCATTGAGTACTGGTGAAACTTGCAGCACTGGACACAACATCATTTGTCATATCCAATCTTCTTCCTTACTTATGTAGCTTCAAGTACAGTGGAGTATGTAAAGAGCTTTCTTGAGTGGATGAGTGACTCCATAGCTAAGTCGTTTGAGCACTCACGTGATAATGCTTTCACTTTGAAGTACGTTTTTCTTTCGGGCTTACTGAAGTGTTTTTTTTCTCTTAATATCCTGAAGTTCGTTTTGCATAGTATATGCTCTAGAGTAACAAATAGTTATTTAATTTTTCAGTTATGCTATAAGAACATATTGTTTTTGCCTTCTTTAGAGTGTTTATTTATTTATGAAGATCACTTACTAGGAATTTGTAACGAAACTTGAAGGAATGTCACTCTGTTGATTAACAAGGATGAGCTGGAGAAAGTCCCTGATCGTCCAAAGGCAAGTTAGCATATCCACAAGTTTATTGGCAAGATGGATGACGGTTCTGTTCCTAACTGTAACTCATCTATGTTTTCAGCGCATTTGCAATCATGCTTCTGCATTTAGCCATTCTTTTAAAACTGGAAGTTCGAATTAGGGAGAAAATGCTATTTAACTACTTTGAAACAAACCTTTTGTTAGCATGATTTACACAATGCTGTTTTTTTCCTGAATGACACTCTATTTTGCATGATTTCTAGGTTGTTCTAGCGTCTATGGGCAGTCTAGAAGCAGGCTTCTCCCACGAAATCTTTGTTGAATGGGCTACCGATGCTAAGAATCTCGTCCTTTTTACAGAAAGAGGCCAGGTAGATTGTATACTGCTATCATATTTTGGCATCACACGTTGAATATCTTTTTTACTCCAATTGGATTTTATACTGAATGGAAAGAATAAGCAGTGGGAACACTCTGGGGTACACCCTGCCGTTTGTTTACATTTTTTTCTGCTATTCTCAAGGGACCTGTAAATGGTATTGTCATCCCTACCAATGGGAACAACCATAATGTACTGCAAGTTTTCTACCAGCATTTTACTCCATGGTTCTTGAGGAGTCTTGGAGATGTAAATTTAGTCAATAAATCTATTCCAATTCGAATTTCGTCTAAAATGAGATTTAACCTATTTGATAAGCAATTAGGTTAGCCAGCCCCTTATTATAGTATAAAAGACTTACTTTGTTGTGATAAGCACTTTGGCACTGCCAAAATTAATTGGAGACATCTTTCCTCTTTTGTCTTGTCACCTTCTGTTCTCAGAGGCCTCAAATTAGAACCAGTATATGCTCAATGACACAAGTCAATGCCTGCACTGGACTATAAAGCTCAAACCACGGGTTAGACGGACAGGCACTTCTAGTGCTACTATGCCCAGATCTAGTTAACTAATAAGACCAATACCAACTGTTCACCTCTTCAGCACCGATACAATTTGCCATCAGTTCCATAAATGCAATACCATGAGGGTCATTCAAAGGTCATCATGTGGAACAGGACCTGGGATTAACCAAACGAGAAAACTCTCTTGTTCTAAGTGACTACATGCATGTTACCGATTTTTGGATAGTCATGGGTTCTTTTTGAATTATTGTTAGTGGACACTTCCTTTTTGTTTGGATCATGTATCATGATATCATTCTACTGCAATATGCTTTGGGTTACTCTTAATCAGTGCTGAATTTTTGTGAGTTTTCATGTAGTATGCCACCTTGGCACGCATGCTTCAGGCGGATCCACCTCCGAAGGCTGTTAAAGTTACAATGTCTCAAAGGGTCCCTTTAGTTGGAGAGGAGTTGGCTGCTTATGAAGAAGAGCAAAACCGAAAAAAGGAAGAAGAACTTAAGGCTAGTCTCAAGGAGGAAGAGTTGAAGGCATCACATGCCTCTGATAATAAAGCGGATAATTTAATGGTTACTGATACTCTTGATGCCCAGGGTTTATCAGATGGTATGCTGATCGATGATTCGATTTTCTTTGTACTGCATTTCCTTGTTTGCTGCATTTTTGTGTAAATTTCTCGTTAGAAAGTGGCATTGCAATACTTGCTGATTGGGACAGTATCTTAGACAAAAATTTCTTAGCTGTGCCCTATTCGGTTTTTGAAAGTTATGTTTTAAACGTTCTACCAAAGAGAATTTTGCATCTGTTTTTTTTTTTTTTTTCCCGGTCTTAAAGAGTTTTATATGTAACTTGTATCTTCTAGGCCTGTGGTTTAAGTCAAAGGCTTTCAGCCTTGTACTTTGACATTTTTGCCCCATTTAATAAGACAGCGGTTTACTCAGTTGTTACTGTTGCTGGACATTCAATTCGGGTAGCTGCTCAAAGTCAAAAGTTTCCTGCTAGTTTTTAGTGCTCATCAAGTGGTCCTTGTAGTTTTTGAAAGAATATGAGGATCGAATGAGTATTGTTATTGAGAGGAGTTATATATTTATAGATGTAGATTAGGGTTAACCAAATTAGGCCCATTGCATAACTTTGCCCGAGTTGATAACCCTAATAATAGACTACGACAGTCTACTATTTGGAATGATTGAAATTGTCAAGTTCGACCTGATGTTGCACAGTCTACCAGTCCTTTGGTTGAGATACTATTATGGTTCTTACCTATATAAAACAAAATGGAGCATTGTGACTGCGGTAACAACCTAGTTGATAGGAGGTTCAATTCTCTTCCTGGAGATCAGGAGTTTGAACTTTGTTAGTGCTTCTGTTGCATTTTGGGATGATCTAGTTGGATGACTGTTTTGCAGTGTCGGTTTAGATGATGTATCCAGTTTGGAGCTGTCAGTTACGTTTGTGTTCCTTTGCAGGAATCTATATATATATATAAAATAATAAAGTAAAATCATAATGATGTGTCATCCTGCTTCCCTCTGATTTTGTGCATCCATCTATAATAACTTCCTAATCTCCCATTACTACACCCGTTCATACTAAAGAAAATGATGGAATAAATATTTATCTTGTTTGGATAACTGTTGATATGCCCCTCACTCTTTAACGGTCTGATGCAGCTGGCCTACATGGAGGTGGTTAGAAAGACATTGTAATCGATGGATTTGTGCCTCCATCAACTGCTGTTGCTCCAATGTTCCCATTTTATGAGAACTCTGCCGCATGGGATGATTATGGGGAAGTCATCAATCCAGATGATTATGTGATGAAGGATGCCAATATGGATGAAACCTTCACACAGGTTTGCTTTTTCTTTCTCCTATGTCGTATTGTAATAGTGAGATTCCAAAGACTTTCTTTTCTTTGTTTGTTCATACTTTATATTGTTCTGTACAATAAGAGCCCTAATACATAGGGTAATGAGAAAGGGTCAATGTGGATGCAATATGATTTTCAGCCAACATATATCAAGCTCCATTTGTGGCAAAGTGAACGATTGGACTTGGAGTATTTTTTTCATTTTTTTTCCTCCATTTGTTTAAATTTTTTTTTGTCCATTTCTTTTAGAAACAGTTTGAGGTATTTTCTAAAAATAAGTTCTTATCATATTTTTAGGAAAGGTGTGGAGAAATCTCTTTGTAGGTTTGATATAGAATCAGTTTAAGGTTCTTTTCTCAAAAAACCATAAATACTCCGTTTCTTTAAGGAACGAAAGATCGTTAAGGAAATAGAAGACTGCAAATGTTCATTGAAGAACTGAAGGAGACAAAAGATACTCGAAACCGATCTATACCCTTTGCCACATATACGGCATGGTGTGCATTGATTGATACTTAGGTAGTTAGGTTTATGTCAAACGCAAGGGCAGCAGAGTAGATAATCATGTCAAGTACAGGGTCTACCCGGTCTAGGGAGGGCATGATGTATGTAACCTTATCTTTGCTGTGTTAATAAGAGATTGTTTCCTGATGCCTTTACGAAGTGTCAACCCTTGAACACGTTGTTGGGGAAAGAGTTGCTTACCATAGTTTCTAGTCAGCTCGAGGTTTTTATGACAGCCATATATACATGAACATGTACATGTGTTATTTTTATCTGATTAATCGCTTTAGTTCATATTGCATTTATGATATTATCTCACACTTAACCATTGATTAAGGCTGGTGGAGATCTCAATGGAAAATTTGATGAAGCTGCTGCTAGTTTGATGCTCGATATGACACCTTCAAAAGTTGTGTGTACTGAACTGACGGTGAGACACATTGACAAAGGCACTACCTTCATTCATGAGCTCCTGGTAGCGTTCTCATACTATGCTCTTAATCTCAGGTACAAGTGAAGTGTTCTCTGCTTTATATGGATTTTGAGGGTCGTGCTGATGGCCGCTCCATTAAGTCGATCATTGGTCATGTGGCGCCTCTAAAGCTCGTAAGTTTCTAACACTTTTTTCTCTTGGAAATCTTGTAAAGAAGGTACTCATCAGCTAAAGAAAAGAGGAGGATGTATTGGATGTATATTTAATTATTTATTAAGGTTTAGGAAGGAAGCATTAAAAGATGGCTAATCTTGTGGACTATTGCTGTAAATGCAGTTTCTGAAGTACTTATCATGTTTGGTACCTTGGTCTCTAAATTTGGACCTTTATGCCGTCGAAAATTTTTATGCATGCTCACGTAGGACACATATCTAATTGTATGGCTTTTTTTGGCCTTTCTTTTTTTCCTCTTGAAGGTGCTGGTGCATGGAACTGCAGAGGCTACGGAGCACTTAAAACAGCATTGTCAAAAGAATGTCCCCCATGTTTATGCTCCTCAAATTGGCGAAACCATTGATGTCACCTCAGATCTGTGTGCTTATAAGGTGCTTTTATGGGGGAAACTTGATGTTTGTGAGATATCATTGTCAGAAATCATGATTCCTTTTTTATCTTTTGTGTGTGGATCTTGTAGGTGCAACTATCGGAGAAGTTGATGAGTAATGTACTTTTCAAGAAGGTATGGCTTTTGATACTGTTGAGATATATTCCCTGCATCTAAAACAGTTGTCACGTTTGCTACAATTGACACTATTCGACATGGATTTTGTGGACTTATATTCTTCTACTAAACAAAAGCAACTTTCTTCACCTTTTGAATACATGACAAAATTACATAATTTAAACTGGTGTTACATGATGAATTTGACATAAAAACGATGTTTTGTCGTCTTGGTGAAATCAAAGTCTACATTAAGAAACCCTTTCTATAACGATATTGCAATTATTTTAGGAAGGGAATAATATTTTTGGTTGTTCTATGAAGAGTTGTGCTTTGGACAGAGCGAGTTCATTAACATGTTATTGTGTTGTTATTCCTGACTACTCATATTACTTCTTATGAAGTGCATAAACTGAGGTATAGGTTTTCCACAAATCCTAAAATACATAAAAACAAATTTGAAAAGAATGGGAAAAGCTGCTAAAAGCCACAAGGAATACGACATTAGAACGGTATGGAAAAATTATGGGAACAAGACAGTTCGTGTTTTTTTATAGAGAAAAAGTGAAATACTAGTATTGGTAGAGATAGTTCAAAAGTGCATCATTACGCACTCAGAGGAAAACCAACTATTTGAATAAAATCTGGGGAATATTTAATGACCCGGCACAAGTTCTACCTTTTGGTGCAACCTCAGTAGTGGTTGTTATGGGCAAAATTATGGTATTTTGTTTAGCCATATGTTGCTTTGGATTCCTTTGAAAAGAAGTTAATAACGCTAACTTGATTTCCTGCTGCTATTTTTTCATTTTCATGTTCTTGGTTGTCTGACTTGTAAATGTTTTTTTTTTTCTTTTCTTTTTCTAAACTATGTCCTGTTCAAAATTGCTGCTTCCAAATTGTCTGCAAAATTAACTATGCTTTTTGCAGCTTGGTGATTATGAAATTGCTTGGATTGACGCTGAAGTAGGGAAAACGGAGAAAGGCATGCTGTCATTGCTTCCTTTGTCAACGGTAGCGCCACCACACAAATCTGTCCTTGTTGGTGATCTCAAAATGGCAGACTTCAAGCAATTTTTGGCTAGCCAAGGAATCCAGGTATTGCTCCTCTGTTTTACCTTCACCGATTTCAACATCAGGTTTCTGTTTTGGGTTTCAATTAGCTGTGTGAAGGAGTGAATTCGGAAAAAATTTGTGTGCCGCTTTCAGGCAGAGTTCTCTGGAGGGGCCTTGCGTTGTGGAGAGTTTGTGACCCTGCGGAAAGTAGGAGATCCCAGTCAGAAGGTTTGCTGCTTTACTAGACTATTCAGTTCTAGCATCCTTTAGCTTACATCCGCTTTCATTCATGCTATCTCATAAATGTCATGGCTTTTCTGGGATGAACGGGGAATGACGGAAACCATGGAAAGTAGCGACGAGTGGTTTAGGAGTGATCTGCAATATGAAGTCTGGTAGATGACAAGATGACTGGTGTGAGCTGTATGAATTTTTCTTTATGATCTGTATTTTGATAATGTTATCATCCATATTTGTAGACATAAGGTAGGATAGGGAACTTGGTTGTTACAGGCGAGTGCTTATAAATACAATCAAGGAATAAAAGAATGTTTTTCGTAAGCTTCATTGAGGTTAGATCAACAATCAAGATTATAAGATGGTGGGAACAGCTTGTTAGAATATGGATCCATGATTGACACCTTGTTATTTTGGGCCATTTCTTGACACACTTTGCTACAACATCTTATAATCGTGCCCTTAGAATAAACTAGACTCACCTAAGCTTGGTTGAGACACTGCCTTATATTTCTTAAATCCTCAAGTATATTACCCTTATTTAGTAAAATAATGAAATGAGGTAGGGTGAGAGAGGAAACGTAGCGTAGGAAACAAATACTAAATCACAACTAGTCATACCTATACCAGTCCCAAGCTTTGGATGGCGAAACTGAAGGTGAATTCGACTTTCCCTGTTGAAACTCTCTCGTTCACCAAAGGTTTTACCGGTCGTGAAATTTATTGTTTTGGATAAGAATAAGAATAATAAGAAGAGGAGGAGGATGACTTGAATTGAACTTTTGTCACTAGGAAACATCCATTGCTCTACTGGTCGTTGATTTGTGTGAGCTAGATGATAAGCGATTTACTCAATTCTTGTCTCTTTGTAGGGTGGTTTGGCTGGTAGTCAGCAGATAGTAATTGAAGGTCCTCTGACAGAAGAATATTACAAGATCAGGGATCACCTGTATTCACAATTTTATTTACTTTAGGCATACAACAGGTTTTTTGAGGTCGGGAATGGATGTCTTGGGTCTTGGGCTTCATTTCATATCTCTAAGGACTTGGCCATCCATAGTCCACCTCCGAGGTTATTGTATCTGATGTTGTAGAATCTTGTATCTGCCAAATGAAATTTGAAATGCAACTTCAGTGAAAGTTTTCTTGTCGAGCTTAACATTTTAATATATTCATTTCTGGTAAGCAAGCTGTTGGCCGTGAACATCGGGGTATCAACTCATGTATTTGCTCGATAATTTATTCAGATTATATTTGCTCACTCTTAATACTTCCATTCAACCATTTGTCTTATGAGGGCCATTATGTGTTGCTAGTGGGTTACTATTACCTTAATCTTGTTGAAAGTGGGTAATCATGGAGTACATAAAGCGATGAGAATCATGCTTGAAGAGAGGTAGAAGCTGTTGCTTGTCTTTTTTAAGAGCTTATTTTGAATAGCGCCTGGTTAAGTGGATTTATGTATGCCGCTTAAGCCTGAGGAAAGCTTGGCCCATTCCTGTGCGGTTTGGAGATGCTTATGCCCAAGCGGCAACTTGAAACATCTTTTGGAACACTGTTATTCGTTTTCCTGCTGCTCTGGGTATGTCAGGATCTCGCTGTGGGGAAGACAGCTCTGGGGAAGAGCTAGCTCCCAGAAGTCGACATAAAGGTCAAAGGAGCTCTTTTTCCGTCATTGTTTTTCTTCTTTAGTCTGTCGCCAACAGAAAGGCAGACGAGAAGTTCTGGAAAGAAACTGAGCTGTTAAAACAGGGATTTGCGGTCTACAAGATGAGCTGGAGCTGGGATTTGAGCAGAAAGCTTCAGCTATGACCAGGTAAAATCATGTGGTTTTGGAAGTTGGATTGAGTATCAATGCTGTCGTCCTATCATACCTCGTGCAGGATCAACCTTTTCCCTAACTTGTTAGCTAGCTGGAGTATGCTGATTGAGCGTTTCTGCAGTTCCAGTTTAGTGGCCTTTTCCTCCACATTGATAAGAGAAAGAGCAAGAGTAACATGAAGGTACAGATTATCCACGGCATGACAATTTTTTTTCTTTTTTTGGATAATTCATAGAGAGGCCCTTGGAAGGGTTACAAATGATCTTGTGCGCATTCTTTATCCCACGGCTTCTTTCTCATTGGCATGAACGTTCTTCTTCTTGGCATGCTCAATCCAGGTAACTTTGTACTACTTTTTTATGTGATGTAGTTGTTGCTAGTGATGAATCTGACACTTCAGTGACACTAAATATGCGCACTGCAAAAGAAGTGCATGAAATTTTCTTTCTAGCCTTAAATTAGTTCTACTAGCCGACATATGAAATACATATTGAATTTATAGCAGACTAGAAGTAGCGGCAACCTTGCTCAGGTATAGACAATGTCTCCCAGCGGTCCTCTATTGGGTCGTAGACAATTTATAGCCGACATATGAAATATATATTCGGAGTAATTTATTAGCTCCGAGAAATAATACTAGTAGCCAAGTAGTTGGTCACTGGGTTTCCGAGTTGATGCAAATCGGGGTTCACCCCCTGGAATAAAACAATTTCAAGGGCGGTTAATCTTAAAATAAAATGGGATCATAACACAAACTTTAGAAAGGCCTTCAATAAAAGCCACAAGTGATGTCATTTGAAGAGAGATTCAATTCTAGAACGTACTGAGATAACATTATTAGTGAAATTCAAAAGAACCAAAAAGAAGATAGAATCCAAATATTGGTTTTAGTAACTTTCGAGGTAAGAAAACGTTGGTGAGTTCAGCATAATGACGATCGTTGAACATATTCGGGGATATGAACTGGGTATTTGTCTATGCAGTCGAACCAAGGTCCATCAGTAGGTGTCTCGATAGTCCTCAAGCACTTCCACACTGCACTGATACACTTGAATCCACTTCCCAACCCTATCTGCAACAACCTGTCTCCTTTCTTCATCCTTCCTTTTGCTTCGGTATAGCTCAAAACATACCACAGGCATGACGAAGATGTGTTTCCGAACTTGTATAGTGCCATCCTCGATCCTTCAACTTGTTCATCACTTAGTTTCAGACCCTTTTGTATCTCATCTACCACTGCTCTCCCGCCTGCATGGATGCAGAAGTGATCGAATGCTTTCTTGAAGTCTGGAATATACGGTTTCCATTTGGGATTGATGAACTTACGACCAACAAATGTGAGAGCGAACCACAACTGCTCAGAGGCAGGGAGGACGAGGCGACCGAGGCTAGTAATGTTTGTTTTCAAAGCATCTCCAGCGATGATAGTGAGTTCCTTGGATAGGGAAGTGCCTACTATTCCCTTGGCATCTACCGTTTGCCTTATGCAGTTGTAAGCTCTGTCGTCGGCTCCTTTGTGAGTCCTGACCAAATACACAAGGCTGTACTTCGCCCTTTCCCGTTCCTTTCTTTTGTTAGACAAGAAAATAGCTGCGCCTCCAACTCGAAATAGGCAGTTGGGGAGGAGCATTGACCTTTCTGATCCGGTATACACGCCATGTGAGATGATCTCGGTGCTGAGAACAACCGCGTTTGAGTTTGGATGAGTTTGAAGAAGATCTCTCGCTAAGCTAACCGATATCAATCCTGCACTGCAACCCATCCCACTCAAATTGAAACTCTTAATGTCACTCCTCATCTTGTACTTATTCATGATCGTTGCAGAGACCGACGGAGTAGGACAATATATGCAGCTATTCACTACAAGTATGTCAACGTCCCTGGGCCGAAGCCCTGTTTTCTCGAACAAAGAATCCATTATGGCAAAGATCGTCGTCTGAGCTTCAACATAGCTGTCGTCAATAGTAGGTCTAGGAGGATTCCTGTGAATGGCCAGAGGCATGTGAGTGTCGGGACCGAGTCCAGATCTCTCAACAATCTTCTTCACAAACTCTGCAGCTTCTTTGTTTTCTCCAAGTAGGATCTTGCTCTGCTCAACGAAAGTGGATAGAGACATCTGATATGACGTAGGAGGCTTGTAACAAGCATAATCGACGAGGAACACTTTACGTGGCTTGGACATGTAGTAGACAGTGCCAAGGATGATAGCAACCAAAGAAATGACTGAGATGTAGACAGAGTCGAGCTGGAGCTGGAGCGAACTCCATAGACCTAAGAGGTCCTCGTAAAGATCTGCATGCAGACGCGGACGAACACCGTGCATTGCTAGGCAAACTGCAGCAACAGATACCAAAATGCAAGCAAGCATCTTGTTTACCAAGTATTTGTAGCAAAGCATCGCTTATTTAAATATGATTGAGCGGGATAAATGTTGCGAAGTTTTGATTGATATCAATGTGATTAGAGAAGAATCGAACTAAACGAAGCAATGAGCAAACACTTTTTTCTAGAGAGAGGATGAGACAAAGAGTAACTATGAATACTTCTGTTGTTCGTGTTGTAGAGCAGCAAGTCATGAGCAATGTTTATATAGAAAGGAAAACATAGGATGAATATTAGAAATATGAATGATTTATATTTTATAGCAGCATGATTTTTCTTAAATGGTCATGGCGGTTGAATTATAGTAGGATGAACACTTTGTTGAACTGTGACGAGAAATTTTTGGATATCGTTCAGCAATTACCCTCTTATGGGTCTAGGTCTGGTTAGTGTGGGTAGCGGTAAAAAGGCTCAATACTTGGTTAACCATAATCGTGTTAAATTCGATAGGGGATTAGTAAAGTTGAGCTTGTTAAATGCTTGATTCAGGATCCATGCAACCTGTATAGCTTTCAATTTGCATTCCTATCCTATATTCAAATGTAATAAGCGTTTCATTTTGCTTACATGTGTATCAGAACAACCGTAGATTGATCTAGAATCATACGGATTTATTCTTTGAAAGCAAAAATGTTTGTTGTTTTCGATTGTTCGCACCGAATAGTTTGACCCATGATGAATTGTCTGTCGTACAAATAATTCTTGATCTTGTGACATATGCAGCAAGTTCTGGTTTTTTCCATATTAATTTTGATCGTTAATCGGCACGATTTGTTGTGATTCATAGGTGCAATTCTCTCTTCGCCTGTTTCCCGGACGTCTGCTTCTTGGAAAATTATCAGGTTAGGCATATTTTCTGGGTTTGGATTTTGGTTGTTTTTGCACATTCAAGGAAAGTGTGCATTGATGAAGAAAGCCTTCCCTGGATATGTTTATTCAATCATGTCAGCATAAGCTCTGCTGGTCAGCGCCCGCGGGCTGTTGTCAGCAGCTTATCTACGCCGATATCAGCAGTGCAAATCCTGATGCCCCAACAAAAAAAAAAAGAAAAAAAAAAGCACTTTGTCTCGTGGTTTATATAGTGTACTTATCTCCCCATGCATTTACATTATTTTAACTAAGCACTGCATATTAAAATACGATGGAGTTGGATGAATGAACAAACACTTGGAGCTTTTCTAGCACAGTTCAGTGCGTTTAGATAAACTACGAATTTGGGGGTTTGTGTTGAAGAGGGGCGTAAGATCAGTGAGGTTTATATAGGAGGATGACCTTATGTTTTAATAGAAATGTGATTGAATTACAGCAAACACTAGTGTTTTTCTAGCACAGCTCAACACGGTTCAGTAAGATGTCAATCATGGCATGCCGCCTTGGCCGATTATCCGTCATTCTAGTGGTTAAGAATAAGATGTCTATTAGCAGCCTACGTGATCTTGATGAATAAGCAGCCTGTAATTTTATTTTATTTTGAACTACAAGAAATGCATTCATCAACAAAATAGGAAGGAAGTACAACCTATTTTCCATCCCACTATGACTACTACACACCCAAGCACATCATATTACAGTAAGCTGGGAACAAATAGCTGTCGCTAATTCCTCAGGACTACATGATTTAGACTGGAAAATACGAGAATTCCTCTCCCACCAAATCGCATACACAAGAGCAGCAAGATCGGATCTTCTCTGCGTAGCCATCCTTGTCTTACCTCTTGCCACCTTAAGCCACCAAGTTCACCACTGCTCGAAAGATTGCACATCATTCTTGTGTAACTTCAGTACAGGAAAGACCCTATATAATACTTCAGCAGAATAATCACAGGCAAAAAATATGTGATTCGCATCCTCCCTCGCCTTGCCACATAAACGACACAGATTGTCCTCTGCAAGGTTATGGTCGTACAACCAACTTCTTGTTCGAAGTTTTCTATGCAATGCCAGCCAGAGAATGAATCCCTGTCGAGGCCAAACTTCAGGGTTCCAAACCAGCTTCACCCATCTCACCTTTGGCATATCATCACATAGCTGCTGATATCCCTTTTGCACATTAACCCAGTACTCCTCCATGAAACCAGCTCCACTTCTGTACACCTCTTCGACATCTCATCTCGCACTTTCAATAATCCAGACCATACCCATCCCTGCCAAGTCTTCCTCTGAACTTGCCATATATTCACCTCCTTTAATCCATAATCTATCTTGTTTCATTTCCATAGCCCAGATTCTCTTGAATAGCATAGCGTAGTTCCACCACTTGAGCTTCCTTATGCCCAAGCCACCATGCTGTTTCTCTTGACAAACATTCTCCCATGCAACTAGGGCTTTATGAGAACTGAGAGCCAAAGCAGCCTGTAATTTGTTCGCCTTTGAGATGCGTCACATAATATAACGAAGTTAACTTCGCTGGTAAAGGTGGTCGTCTATTAAGTTACAGGAAAATGTATTTGAGATAGTGGTCCATGCTAGATGAGTGTAATCGTTTCCGGTGTAATGCCTACAACACATAATTAAAATTAAGAACGTACAGTAGATTTCTTTTGTTAAATTTTGTGAAGTGCTCTATTTGTGAGTGTTTTGCTGTTACCACAGACTGGTGGTTTTGGATTACTGAGTTGACGCTTGTAAGGTGGATGGTCGAGAAGCTTGTGCTCGCAACTGATGAATCTAGAAGGGTTGCTTGTGCAAGGTACAAGGGAAATTTGAACGTAGGAGAGAGCTACGAGGAGCAATGTGAGAGTCGTTTTGAGTAGGATTGTAGGAAATGCCTTCCCGTTTGTTGTGAAAATTGATCCTCACCGACGAAAGCTTCATAGTTTTGTTGCATTAATGAGATTTTTTCTTCTCCTTCCAGTGTTTGGGACTTTCTAGTACCTAAGCGCAGCCTAGACCTTCTATTTGAACCGAAAGAATGTGACTTGGTAAACTTGGAAACGAATGTGAGCAGTGTGCATTTCTTCTTTCTGAATGAATTACTAACGCGATAACTAGGAAATGTGATTTCAGAAGGTTAACTAAGCTCTTGTTAATGGGTTGCTGTTTGCATTTTGTTCGCTCCATTGATCTGCTGTTTGATCTATGTTTTTAGGGCCAGATGCAAAGAGGCGATGGATAAGATCATTGAACAGGTCACTTGTCTTGATCTTGATAAAGAAGCATGGAAGCTAATGATATTACTGTTTCAAGGGTCGGAAATTTAGTGCAAGAGTTACAACATCATGCAGCTGGTTTTTGCCATAGTGTTCGTTGCAGCCTGTAGAAAGAGTTAGTTGACAAACTTTCTCTCAAGTTCATAGCACGGCCTTATTCTATCTGGCGTGATCCTTCCTCATCTTGGCTTGCCTATCGAGGTCAGTTTGTACTACTCATAGTCAGAGAGAAGTGACATTCAGTGAATCTGATATTCAGGTAGGCATAAAATAAATGTTTTCAATAGGTGCACAAGCACTAAACATATGCACACCGCTAAAAGCAGTATGGAAAGCATGTGTGTGTGATGCGCTAAGCGTATCTCAAGAGGGTTGATCTCATTTTATAACCTACACCATTCACATAGAGTGGTTTAGTTTTATAGGGTTGCTGAGTTTATCGTGAAAACTGCTAACTGTACTCCAGAATCAGCACTTAACAGGTGCTGAGCGTTCAAGCTAATTAGACTTATTTCATTACAGGTCGGAGAACCACCTGGGTACTTCCATTAAGGCCAGCACTTAGGCGCTGTAGTTATCACGTATTGTAGAGATGAAGGTCGTACGTGAAAGCTTAAAGGCCTCAAATAGAAACCCGAAGGGAAAGACACACCAGTATTGCCATATCTGAAGAAAAATAATCACTAATAGACCAAGTATAACATAGTTAATGAAATTTTTAAAGATATAGAATTTGAGTAGTCCTAGAGTAACTATCAAGGTAAGAACTAATGTCTGTTAGTTCAGCATTATGACGATAGTTGAAGATATTCAGGTATTTGAACCGGGTAGTTGTCGATGCAGTCAGACCAAGGTCCATCAGCTGGCGTCTCGATATTCCTCAGGCACTTCCACACTGCACTGTTACACTTGAATCCACTTCCTAACCCAATCTGCCACAGCCTATCTCCTTTCTTCATCCTTCCTCTGGCTTCAGTATAGCTCAAAACATACCAAAGGCATGACGAAGATGTGCTTCCGAACTTGTACAGTGCCATCCTGGATCCTTCAACTTGTTCATCACTTAGTTTAAGTCCCTTCTGCATATCGTCTACAACTGCTCTACCGCCTGTGTGGATGCAGAAGTGATCGAATGCCTTCTTGAAGTCCGGGATGTAAGGTCTCCACTTGGGGTTGATGAACTTTGGGCCAATAAGTGAGAACGCGAACCTCAAGTGCTCGGAAGCAGGGGAGGACAAGGGGACCCAGACTGGTGATGTTCGTTTTGAGAGCATCACCGGCGATGATAGTCAGCTCCTTCGATAGGGAAGTGCCTGCTATGCCCTCGGCGTCTTCTGTTTGCCTGATGCAGTTGTAAGCTTTGTCGTCAGCACCTTTATGAGTTCTGACCAAATGCACAAGGCTGTACTTTGCCCTCTTCCTTTCCTTCCTTTTGTTGGACAAGAGGATGGCTGCGCCACCAACTCGAAATAGGCAGTTGGTTAGGAGCATTGACCTTTCTGAGCCTGTATAGACGCCATGTGAGATGATCTCTGCGCTAACAACCACAGCGCTCGAGTTCGGATGAGTTTGGAGGAGATCTCTTGCTAAGCTAACTGATATGAGTCCGGCGCTGCAACCCATCCCACCCAAATTGAAACTCTTTATGTCACTCCTCATCTTGTACTTGTTGACGATCATGGCAGACAGCGACGGAGTAGGACAGTATATGCAGCTATTCACTACCAGTATGTCCACGTCCTTGGGGCGAAGCCCTGTTTTCTAGAACAAAGAATCCATTATCGCAAATATCGTTGTCTGAGCTTCGACATAGCTGTCATCAAGAGTCGGTTTAGGAGGATTCCTATGAATTGCCGGAGGCATATGTGTGTCTGGACCGAGTCCAGACCTCTCCACAATCTTCCTTACAAAATCTGCTGCTTCTTTGTTTTCTCCAAGCAGGATCTTGTTCTGTTCGACGAAAGTGGATGGGGACATCTGATACGATGCGGGAGGCTTGTAACAAGTATAATCGACGAGGTACAGTTTACGTGGCCTCGACATGTAATAAATAGACAGTGGCAAGGAAGACAACCACCAGAGAAATGACCGACAAGGTCATCGCAAAGTCCTGCACGAACACTGTGCATTGCGAGGCCAACTGCGACAACAGATACCAAAATATAAGCAAGCATCTTGTTAACCACGTATTTGTAGCAAAGCATCGCGATGAATTACAGTAATGGTCCTAGCTAATCAAAGACTTCTCCAATGTTTTGGGGTCCTCGGTATATTTTGTACATTTGAAAACGTGGCGCAATATTTACATTCCTGCGGGATCTTGAACTAAATTAATATTGTTAACATGTAGACTCGAAAGCAAATGTCGTTATGGCTCCCTTTGGTTCAGTGTTCAACAGTCATTTTGATTAAGGTTTACATGAATGATACAAATGACTTTTGAGAACAAACTACTCTTTCCGTTTTCTAATATAAATTATATTTGTCTATTTGGATTATCCTAAAATATATATAACATATCATATTTTATAATCTTTTCATATAAAAAAACTAAAACAATTACCATCTCCTGTCGATCCCATTTTTGGGATAAAGACTTGATTTGTTGTTGTTGTAATCACCATCTCCTACAGTACACCCACTATCTTCTCTCACAATTGTTACAATAAACCTCACTACCATAAAAAAAAGTGTTTCTTCACTAAATTTCATATAAATTCAACACACATATAAATCCACGTGTCGAATCAAACCATTATCTATATTTTAAAATGCATGGAGTATTTCATTAACTACGTTACAACAGACGGTTAAGTGAAATATGTCTAAGCATATATCCGAAGAACTAAGGTGCAAGTTGACGCTCGGTCCATGGTTACCGGTAACATTGTACGGATAACATTATTCGCTCTATAACTTCTTCGTGACAATTATTCGCTAATATCGGATGCAAGATATTATCATTTACTGCTAGGACCAAGCCGACCAGCTTAGTCTGTTGGGATTAGTGAATATATTAGCGGACATCCAGGAAATTTTTGTCTCTATTGTATTGCAAAAATACGTTCATAGTTAGGCTTGGTACCACCTAGGCTACCTAGCTAAGCTAACTATTTAGGACATCAATCTGGACACACCTATTATGCAGTCATATAAACTTTTTTTTTTTAAAAAAAAGAATATGCATATATACTTCATTTATAGGACTTGTGTCAAAAATTTTCAAACACCTTTCAAAGATCTCTAAAGAAGAAAAAGACCCCAATAATGGATTGGCTCCTGATTTTGTGTAAGGCTATTATTTTCACCAAAAATTTCATGAAGCAAATGCACATCGTCATGTGTTCGAATTGAGGTTCATTCTTTGCTCCATGTTCATCATTGCGCATAAAGTATCCTGAAAAAGGAAAAAAGAAAAACAAAATTCTGAATCCTAACCTGTTATTAAAAAGAGAAAAATATACTTAATCCTCTTATATATTTTATCTCGGAGACATTTAACCATTTATATTGTTGAATTTTACAAATACCCCTTACATCTTTTATTTTGGATATTTAAAACCCCTTAAGTTCTGGAGCCATGTGTAGATCAGTAAAAATATAGAAGGTTTAAGTGTATTTTTTCTAGTAGAAAATATAATGACAACTTGCTTGGACGGAAGCTGTGGTTCACAAAACCACAAGTTTGAAAATGAAATTCATTTTGAAGACCCCGCTTAAAGATTTTTAGTAAAACAAAAACATTCATTTCAATCATCACTTCCAAACCATTAAAAATTACAATGATTCTTGATACATCTCTATTTTTATCCTTGATTTGCCTAGGTATATATGATACGGGAAAATGGCACTAATACAGAATTAGCCAATAAATTATTGCAGTATTTGTTTTAATCGTTGACAGGGACGGAGCCAGAAACTTTTGATAAAGGAGCTCGACAATTTTTTTTTAAAAATTATTTTTGCTTATTTTTTTTGTAAATATAATTTTTTTAAATAGAGCTAAATCTAAAGAATAAATAGCATATATGAATATATTTCATCAAATATCACTTATTTTGAAAGAAAGAAACGGCGGAAGCGATTTTCCTTTGATTAACTATGCAATTATGCATTCATATCAAAAAAATAAGACAATCAAGATTAAATTAAGAAAAGCAAGAAACAAAACTTATATTGCATAAGAAACTACACGATTAGAATAACAAAGTATCAATAGAACATATACGATAAGAACCATAGTACTCAAATCCAAAGCAATTAAACAAGAGAAGTACAAAATAAAAAGTGCAATGAGAGACTGTTATTTGAGTAAATCCATATTTGTGTGGAAAAAGTATAAATTCATAAATTGGTGAGATAATTATATTGTATAAAACACAAAGAGCGTTATGCCTGTCGTTTATGTTATACAGTGACTTGGTGATGATATTCTTTCATTGACCCTGTGAGGTCGTTTTGGTATGAGGGAAACTCACTGTAGAAGATGCTGGGTTCCGGTTTGGCTGATCCCTTTTCACGAATGTCCCTTTTACTAAAGTTAAATAAAGCTTGATAAGTTATGATTGAATAAGTCTCGTCAAGGGCACAATTATAACACCGAGGATATCTATTGATTGTCTTTACTGTATTTTTAAAATGATAATTATGAATGTCGGGTTGATATGATAAGTCTCAGAGTGCTGGAACAAAGGTCCTAAGCGATCATTTCTCTTCCCTTTTCTTATCTTATTCTCTCGTATAACCCTTGCTAAGGGGACCGACACGTTATTGAGCTCATATAGCTCACGATTATTTCTCTTTCCTTTTTTTATCTTTTTCTCTCGTGTAACCCCTGGTAAGGGGGCCGACACGTTATTAAGCTCCTATAACTTACGGTTATTATTTTTTCTATATCTTTTCTCTTCTTTTTGTTACAGGAGCAAGATTTGGAGAGAAGTGTGATCTAAGTTAAGATGCTAGATGTAAATTTCGCAGCGAAGGTGATATTCTGAGTAATGATTGAGTGCATCAAAAGTTTCTAAACTAATGATGTAAAAGTGAATTTATCTTAATTCTTGTAACTAAGCCAGGATATATAGTTTTTGCCTAGTTGGGACGTTGGGCCCAACGGCAGTGACGTCATATGTATCAATAATAATTACTAAAAAATCGGGACGTTATAATTTATAACGTTCTATTTAACCTATTTAGACTACTAACGATAATTTATTAGTGACGGTAAAATTTAGGGATCTTGGTCATAACAAACTGCTATCAGAGCCTGGTAGCGTTCAATCCTTGTTTGTTATACCGGGTTAGCCCACGTAAGTTTAGGAATGAATGTTGTTAAGTATTGAAAATTAATTAAGTCCATTGGATTTTTTATCGACTTGATTTATTTATCGCAGGTTAAAAAGAATTATGGTACCAATAAAATTTCATATAAAAAATTTGATAGCATAAATAATTTTGGACTTTGATAGCATAAATATTTTTTGAAAGAGAATTCGAAAATATTTGAGACCTTTAAGGAGTGGTTGAGAAGCATTCCGACAGACAGATCAAGAGGTTTTGAACCGACAACTGGATAGAGTTCGTGAACAATCAATTTATGGAGTTCTATAAGGATAAAGGCATTATGAGGTATCGCACTGTCATTCCTACACCCCAGCAGAATGAGAAAATAGAACGCATGAATCGGACACTCATGGAGCGTGCTCAATGCATGTTGATCGGGGTCGGGTTAAAGGAGCAGTTTTGGGGTGCAGCTATTAAGATGGCCTGTTATATGGTAAATAGGTCATCCTCTTCAGCGTTATCTATGAAGACACCTTATGAGGTTTGGTTTGATAAGCCCGCTGATTGATCCAACCTTCGTGCTTTCGATTGTCCTGCATATTATCATGTTACCGAAAGGAAGTTGCAACCCTGGACCAAGAAGGCTATCTTTTTTGGATACCAGTTAGGTGTGAAGGGGTACAGATTATATTCTACTGATCCATCATCACCTGGGATCGTCATCAGTAGAGATGTCACATTCGACAAGGAATCAATGTAATCCAAGAAAGTTGAGCATGAAGGGAGTAGTCAGCAGCAGGTGGAGCAGACACAACTAGTGGAGAGATCGATGTTTGAGGTTGAGCATCAGGATAGAGAATCCTCACATTTCACAATCCCCATTGATATGTTACAGTCAGTTCAGTAAGAAACAAAAGATCCAGAAGTAGAGCCACAAGTACCAAATCCAGTCCAGATAGCACCCACTCTACAGTAGTATCAACTTAGTCGTGATAGGAAACAACGTGAGATCAGACCCCAGTTCGATAAGACTATTCAGATTTGATGGCATATTCATATATATTGTTAGCGAGACAGTTGAGAACGAGCCTTTGTCATTCACGGAGGCCGTCGCTAGTACGAAAATATTAGCGAGACAGTTTAGCATATATTTTGAAGAAATCATTGTATGAGTTGAAGCAGTCGCCCCGACAGTGGCATCACAGGTTTGACATCTTCATGGAAAGTATTGGATATACACGGAACCTGTACGATCAGTGTGTGTATCATCAGCAACAACTTGATAGGAGTTAGGTATATCTTTTACTTTATTTGAACGATATGTTGATCGCTGGTAGAGGCAAAGTGACAATTAACAGGTTGAAGACGCAACTCAGTAACGAGTTCGATATGAAGGATCTCGGTCTAGCAAATAAGATCTTGGGCATGGAGATCGATCGGGATAGGAAGCATGGGGTCTTAACCTTGCGTCAAAAAAAGTATGTTGAGAAGGTTCTGGATCAATTTGGCATGAAAGTTGCCAAAGTTTCTACTCCCTTGTCAGCGTACTTCAAGCTATCTTTGGAGTTCTCATCGAAGATTGAGGATGAGGTGAAGAGCATGGCCTTAGTGCCTTATGTGAGTGTAGTTGATTCCCTGATATACGCTATGGTATGTACTCAACCCGATCTATCACATACAATGTCAGTTGTGAGTCGTTACATGAGCAGATCTGGTAAAGGTCACTTATAGGCCATGAAGTAGATCCTTAAATATCTTAGGGGTTCATCGGGATTGAACCTCGTTTATGATGCAAGGCGAGCTAGAGACAACGATAATGTTAAGGGGTTGTCAAATTCAGACTATGTTAGAGATCTGAATCGTCGGAGGTCACTGACTGGGTACGCATTTACTTTCTATGATGGGCTAGTTTCTTGAAAGGCAACTTTACAGGATATTGTGGCATTGAGCATTATAGAGGGAGAGTCCATAGCTGTTGCTTCAACTGTGTAGGAAGCGATTTGGTTAAGGAATTTGGCTTCAAACTTAGATTTGAAGTAAGAAAGCACAGTGGTTCATTGTAACAGTTCATCAGCCATTCACTTGATCAGTGATCAGATGCATCATGAGAGAACGAAACACATTGACATCTGTTATTACTTTCTACGGGACATTAAGGATGTCAAGGTGATCAAGATTACTACTGGAGAGAATCCAGTAGATATGCTGACGAAACCAGTTCCCATGACAAAGTTTCGTAATTGCCTGAAACTCTTAGAAGTGGAGGGCGGGTAGGCTTTCCTAAATCCTAGGTGGAGGTTTTTCGATAACAGTGAAGATTCTGATTAAATACTCGACGTGAAATTTGAGTCAAGGTGGAGATTTGTTAACATATGACTCAAATTGATATATTGAGGTTGATGTTCATGGTTTGCTTCTCCCGACAAGGTTTTATCATGGGCTCCATGTACTTATGACTACGCATGACATATAAGTGCAAGTGTAAAACTTTCTTGTGTCTTGGTGTATTCGGTGCAGGTCTATGAAGTGGAGGAGACACACATGTGTTATATAATGTGTGCTTCTTCTTTAGTTTGAGCATTAGAGCAATGCACGAGTTTTCCAAAAGAGCTTAAGTACACAAATAAAGGGTATAGTGTGGTTTAGAGGTTTAGTGAAAGAAGAGAATTACTTCTCTACCTCCTATTAGGCAAATTCTCATTGTCGTGCATAACGCATTTGTATCTCGCTTGGATTAGTGGATTTTCTCATCGTCGACCATCGTCCGTGGTTTTTCACGTAAATCTCTGTCTTTTTTATTTGTGCTATTTATATTCTGTTCATTGATGTTATATTTATAACGTCTTCTTTAACCCGCTTAGGTTAATAACGATAATTTACTAGTAACTAATAAAATTTAGGGATCTTGATCATAACAATAATAAATTATAGTTGCCAAAACAAATGAGTAACCAAATTTCAAGTAAGAACAAGTGTTTTATAAATATAAATCCATATCATATTTTTGTTGGTCCGGTCCAGTGTTATTGGTCCAGGTTTTTGTCAAAATCCCATACCGTATAGATATTCTGATATTTTTGAAAAAAAAAATATCGTCCCGATCGATTTCGTTCGATACGTGTCTAGGGTGGTTCGATTTTCTCGGTTTTTGGTCCTGGATGATTTTCGGGAACCATTTTGCTCACTCCTAGCCAAGCCCCTAGCTCTGGTTGGCTAATGTGGTATTCTCTCCGTTTGAGATAAATTACGACACATTATTAAAAATGAACGTCCCATATAAATTATAACAGTTTTATTTTAGGCAACTTTAAAATGTCAAAAAAACCCAAAATGCTTCTACTTTATATCATATTATCTTTTCTATCATTATTTTTATTTCTTCTCTATCCACTCATAATTTCTTCCACTCACTCACAAGGATATAAAGATAAATTATCACAAATTCAATGTATTGTTTAATAATCGTGTCAAGTTAATACATCGTAAATTATTTGGGACGGGGAGAATATTAAGAAATGGATTGAGTTTATGAATTTTTACCAATGTGCCCTTATGGATTGACTTTATAGTAAGTAGATGAATAGGAATTATGAGTAAATAAGAAGTAAATGTGAAAATTATGAGTGGATGGAGGAAGAAAAAATATAAATGAAGAATATGATTTGATATAAAGTAAATGTATTTTAGAATTTTTGACATGAAAATTTGTAAGAAACATCACAATTTATGTGGGACATTTAAATTTAATAGTGTGTCGTAATTTATCTGGAACGGAAAGAATATTATATTCTCTCCGTCCCAATAAAATTACAACACTTATTAAATTACTACAACATTATCATATTTGTATTTTTTTCCTATAAAATACTAAAACATCCATACTTTTTAATTCCTGCATCCCATAAAAAAATATAACGTTGCATACTATTTAACACGTATTTTGAGGAATTTTATTCGTCTTAACGACGTAAGAAAATTGTGTCGCTGGCTCAGAGTTCAAATATATAACTTAAATTATCATTATTATTTCACGATAGTTTTTTTTTACGATATTTGATCGTCCCGCAGACGATTCGTAGCTTGAATAACTTTATCGTTGATCCAAATCAACGTTATATTTTTTATGAGACGAAGATAATATCTTACGTCACATCAACCCAACATATTATTTTTTTCCCTCACTTCTTTCACTCATAGAAATAAAAAATAATTTAAATTTTACGTCAAAAATCAATATACAAGACAATTATCGTGTAAAATGTTCAACGATAGAGTAAAATGTTCCATTCACGTTTTTAATTTTTTAAAATAATGTTCCACTGACGTTGAACTTGAAGAAGCTCCGTCCCCATCATTGACTAGCCGGTACACACTTGCCTCTCTTCCTCAACCTCCCCTTTGCTCCCCAAATTTCCTTCACAAACATGATTTCCCATCTCAATCTTCCTCCAATCACGCTTCTCATCAAGTCCCTCTCAATTTTTCTGCTCATTTTCTACATCTTTTCAGCGAAGGAACTATTTTCCCCTTTGATTCAACAAAAGAACTTCTATTTTCACAAGCAAGTCCAAAACCCATCAGTTTCAACCCAAATCTTGGTCGAGTTTCACTTCAAGAAATACTTTTTGGGCATGAATTTGGGTACCCTTTTGTATAAATAGGATCTTGGGAAGTGGGTTTGTGTTGTTTTGTAATTTGGTTTAAGTTCTTGGTTATTGTTCAAGAACTTGGATTTTTAGGGTTTTGCTGATTGGTGCAACCCACATTTTGACAGATTTAGCTCAGATAGAACTTGTTTTGTATGTATCAAGATTGGTTTCTCTTCGAACATTGTTGGTGATCATTGTACATTCAAATAGATACATTTGGTGCTTAGTGCATATATGAACTAATCCACTTCACATTGCTGAGTTCATTTGCTCTGGGTTCTTGATCTTGAAGTTGATCCTATGCCAAGTAGAGTTCTTTTACCTTTTTGCGGTTTTTCTGTCGATTTCTGGTTATAGTTTTACTTAATCAGTCATTGGTTGCAAAAAATAGTCTGGTTCTCAAGTTAGTGAGGCCATAGAGGGCAATGTCGCTCATCTGCGGCTTGCCTGTGCTAGAATGTGTTTACTGCCTCGCTTGCTCCAGGTGGGTATGGAAGAGGTGTCTCCATAACGCTACTCATGATAGCGAGAACTGGGGTATGTCGACTGCTGAAGAATTCGAGCCTGTGCCTAGGCTATGCAGGTACATTCTCGCCGTGTACGAGGATGATCTTAGGCACCCGGTTTGGGAGCCTCCTAGTGGATATGGGATTGATCCTGATTGGGTGATAATGAAGAGAGACTATGGCGATACACTTGGGCACGCGCCTCCGTTTTTGTTGTATGTGGATCATGATCATGCGGATATAGTGCTCGCGATCAGGGGTTTGAACTTGGGTAAAGAGAGTGATTATGCGGTGTTATTGGACAATGGATTGGGGCGGAGGAAATTTGATGGCGGTTATGTCCACAATGGGCTGATGAAAGCTGCTGTTTGGGTGTTGGAAAGAGAGTGTGATGTCTTGAGAGGACTTGTTGAGAAGTACCCAAATTATACTCTGACGTTCGCTGGGCACTCCCTTGGATCAGGAGTGGCGGCATTGCTGACCGCTGTGGTGGTGCAGAATCGTGATAGGTTGGCGAATATCGAGAGGAAAAGGATAAGGTGCTATGCCATGGCACCTGCGAGGTGTATGTCACTGAATCTGGCGGTGAGATATGCAGATGTTATCAACTCCATAGTGCTCCAGGTAAGATAGGTTACTGGCTGGAAGTGACATGCTGTCAATCATATTCTAGTTCCTCCGTTTTGTTCTTTTCTGAAACTTATGTTTTCCATACGATCATAATACCAGGACGACTTCTTGCCTCGGACAGCCACCCCCTTGGAAGATATTTTCAAGTCAGTCTTCTGGTATGTGCCCAACCCAGAAACCCCCGCCAAAGGTCTTCTATATGGCATCTATGATAAAAGTGTAAATAACTTGGTTGTTCTCTTATTAGGCTTAAAATAAAACAACTAATGCATCTAATTTTGAATACCAGGGTTGCTACCTCCAGGATAGTATATATATAGAAAACACTAACTTTTAACATGGACAAATTAATCTTCGCTGTTTATTCCTACACTTAATCATGTGATTAGTATTAGAACATACAATTAAAGATATTTACTTGTTATAAATAAGAAAATATCTAAACAAAAAGACGGTGAAGATTGAAATTGGGGTTCATCTCACATTACCTTTGTTGGACAGTTTGCCATGCTTGCTATGCCTTAGGTGCATGAGGGATACGTTCATTCCAGAAGATAGAATGCTTAAAGATCCGAGGAGGTTGTATGCACCCGGTCGTCTATACCACATTGTTGAGAGGAAACCATTCAGGTACAAAACCGAATGTAATGTCATTATGTCAGACTACTGTATGTGTCTGTTTTGGCATGGTTTATTATTTGGTTCATTTGAAGAAGTTTGGGTGGTTACTTTCTTGGACAGCGTGCTGGGTTATCATCAAATCTAATCCCTTCTTTTTGTTCAGGTGTGGAAGGTACCCTCCTGTCGTCAAGACAGCCGTTCCAGTAGACGGGAGGTTTGAGCACGTAATTCTTTCTTGTAATGCCACTTCTGATCATGCCATTATATGGATAGAGAGGGAATCTCAAAGGGCTTTGGAGGTTAGACCCTTACACCAGATCACATATATATGCTTTCATTTTCACTTGATTTTGACGTTAACTTGGTATCTAGATGTTCACCAGTTTTCTGTTGACTAAAGTGTGCTAATCAAGATGAAAGATATCTGTCAATTGAACTCTTATGCGTGCTGGCGTTAGTCCATAGCGGTTATGTCCTGGAGTCATTAGGTCTAAATAGCACTGCAAACTATACAGAGCAAAATACTCTTTGGAATTTTGATCCATTTGAGCTATATGAAGTCTGATTCAATCCTAGAGCTTATATTTCACCTCGTTTATGATGCTTACTGTGAACCCACGACTGATGATCTACTTCATTGCTTATTGTTTTGTTTTGTGTTCATTTATTTCCATTGGGACACATTCTCATTTCTTGGGCTCACATTTTCATCCTCCCTGCACTAGCTGATGCTAGAAAAAGAAGAGGCCATGGAGATTCCTGCACAGCAAAAGATGGAGAGGCAGGAGAGTCTGGCAAGAGACCACAGCCAAGAACACAAGGTCGCATTAAAGAGAGCAGCTACATTGTCTGTGCCTCACGCTTACTCGCCTTCCGAGTATGGAACTTTTAACCATCAAGAAGATGAAAGCGAGCAGTCTGATGCGTCAAGCTCGGGAAGAGCTCCTTCAGGATCATTAAACAAGGAGAGCTGGGATCAATTGGTCAAGCGACTGTTAGACAAGGACAAGTCTGGTAACATTGTTTTGAAAGATCAACAGAGTGATGATAGATGAAAGTATGCATGCTATGGGATTTCCGAATTAAAAAAAAGTTAAGATTCTGCGAGTATTCAGATATTGAGTCGTAAGATCCATTCTTTTGATTCATTGTGCTTTTGTTTCCGATTTTGGCCGCTTTGTAAATTATGTGTTGAAGTGTTAAGCGACGGCTATGTAGTTTCAATACTCACATGTAATTCATCAAAATGAATTGTTCATACTGTTCGTGCTTATATACAGAGTCTTGATTCAACTGTTATTGTATTGAAGGATGAGAACTACTCTTTTATATTGTCTCTTAGAAAAATCTCAGTATACGGTTCAAGGATGTATAGATACTACTGCTCCATCAAAACACGCGGTGCCATGGAGTATTGGCGGATAGGATGACAATCTGTTAACAATAAATTCGTAAGCATGTTACATCCCGTCATGTCGTAGAAAGTAACATTCCTATTCAAATGAATAGCCTGCAGGGGAAAAAATGCATGAGCTTTATGTCTACAAATTGAAATCGATTCCAAACATAAGTCAAACTACCCAATGCCAAAACTGATTAAACTGTCCATGGAAACGTGAAATTGATTTTCTTGATGAAATAGCAATGCACAGGCAGAACTGAGGATAAGCATATATGTCAGATAACAAATTGAAATACAACAGAGCCAGCATTGCTGAAGCAATGTTTCAATTCTATAAACGGCTTAGCCAAGTAAGTCATCCTCGAGCTAATCTTGTGTACAACAATATTACGCTCCGACCCACCAAAGAATCGCCTCAATGCCGATGAGTATACAAATTCAACCATTTCGATAAATGGCCCTATAAACAGCACTTCAAACTCTTCAAAGAACCTTCATCGGGGGCATGCCAAATAAAACTTGACTAGTTCTCTAGGAAACAAATTAAGCAGTCATCTGTGTCGTATAGTCAAGAGAGCCCGATGACAAAAACATGCAAATGGTCGCTCTTGACAACGGAGCTGCAAATTTTCCCTACCTCGTCTGGATTATCTACTCAAAGTCCATTTGAAGCAAATTTTACCTCGTTGGCTGGTCGCAGGAGATTTTAACCAGTTTGGGAAGAAACGCACCAGACCGACTCTTGATGCTAAACTGGTATCTTTAGATGTCAGTACGGTGAATCCATTTACTTCGCCTTCAAGTAATGAAGAGGCTACTTAATATGGTTACGAGTAGGCCACGTGGAGTTGGGAGTAAAATCTGGTGAAGGATTCAGCTTCACGCGATCCCTCAACAGCTGTTGGGACACTCGATCAGCTAAAATCGACTGCCCATTATATAGATCTCGGTGGATGGGCCGACCTTGTTGGGCAGCACCAGAGTCCCTTTCTGAACGCACCATCTCCCGAAGAACATGAGGCCCAGGGTGGATGACGCGGAAAAATCGTGGGTTTGGATCAGGGAAGGATGGTGCATGGAAGAAACACTGTTGGGGGATTTGGGTATGCCTCCTGAACCCTCTTGCAAGTGAACAGGCTGCTTTGCAAGATGAAAGGGAATGGCACCAATGCCACCTCTGAGAGGTGTTGAGGCACCGGAGGCAGTGCGAGGACTGGATATAGGAGATGGAGACATAATCCCGTGGAGCTGTGGGGGTGAATGCGGATATGCTAGAGGGCTGCCTATTGGAGAGACGGGACATGATATGTTCCTTGGGATTCGATATTCACTGAGGAAAAGGAAAAAAACAGAAGCAAAAAGAGTTATTATTTTAAAAAAGAACAAGCATGATGGCATAGCTCCGAAGTATAAACAGTAATAGACCTGGAGTGGGGCCGAGCTGGTGAAACTCTTGATGAATGGACAGCAAGTCTTTCGAAATTATCCTCGGATGAAATATTTCTATCAAGTCCAATACCCTGAAAGCATCAAGAAAAAGATAGTGAATATTGCATTGCAACAGCTAGAGAAGAATAGGAAACGGAATATGACCGAAACATGAAATACCAAAGTCTTGATTCCATTCACAACGATGCGAGGATCAGGAGCCTCGGGGAGCGGAAGTGGCCTTTCAACAGGAGAGGTAGTTCTGACGAACGGATGGTCCAAAAGCGGAGCTGCTGTAGGACGGTTATGTGGGTTCTTTGCAAACAAAGCCTGACAAAATCTTTCCCCTCCTCTGAGAGATGATCTGGGATTGCCGCTAGTTCTGATGATCTGGATGATCTGAGATGATCTGACAAAACCTTTGCTGTTTCCAATCTTGAACATTGCAGCTACCTACATTACAAAACATAAAAATAAATTTACTATAAGCCAGATTATTCATAGTTAACGTAATAGACATATTTGCAACTCATCATGAAGAAAAGGAATCATCCAAGCATCACTAAAACATGTATCACCAAGAGATATGATGATACAATTACTTGATAACAACTAATCATGGCATTTTATGTATAATAATGGATCAATTCAAGTCACTGCTTCTATTGGCACAATATCATACGTGTCAAAACAATTAGTTGAGAACAACAGACCCCTTCGTACTGACTCCATGGCGGTTTTGTAGTTGCCATTTCCAACACAGTGCAGCCAAGGCTCCATATATCAACAGCAAGGTTGCAACCAGTTGAGTTTTTAATGACCTATGAGCAAAGAAGAAAACAAAATGAGCACTATGCAGGAACTTCGCTGAAAGCATAGTAATTGTAGTTAACTTCCAATATCTAACCTCCGGTGCCATCCAGTGAGGGCTACCCTTGAACGACAAAGGGCATGACTGTCCCGCGATCTGCAGCAGTTTGTCATCAAATATATTAAAAAAGTAAAAGGTCGTTCCAAAATGGTGCAGTTTCTAGTGCCAACTTGGTATTCGAAACATCAGAAGCGTAGTGTTGAGCCTTTCTGTATAACTACGTTTGACCCATTGTTGTTAGGTTAGATGAAAGAACCTCAAACTTCTACCATAAATTTGAGCTTTTAGTAAGATGATTCCATCGTATGATATCATCGTAGAAATAACAAGGTCACATATTTCAATCTTTGCTTTTAAAGCAGCTATAAAGCTAGTGCTTGAGCCCAGAAAGAAAATTTGCACCAAAGGGCATGTTAAGATGTAAATTACATTCTTGATTATTCTATTGTAACTCATAAGTCGAACCTTTAGATGGAGTGAGTCCCTCGACAACTATCCACATCGACAGAACAAAACCAGTTTTATTAAGTATAAACACGACACCCCATTGAAATAGTCCAGCTATGAATGTAGCATAAAGACTGGGAATACCAAACCGCGTTAGATTATCATAGCATCATTTTATGGCTTTATATCTTACACTAATGTTTTCCAAAGACGGCTTCATATATTCGCCAGCACTGACTACAAGTAAACTGATTGTCATATATTTACACAGGTGCACTCACATGCTTTGCCATTCCAAAATCTGCCAACTTGACCCGCCCAGATGGGTCAACCAGTATATTTGCTCCCTTAATATCCCTGCACATCAAGCTCGACTTAAGCAATTGTAGATCACTGTCTTTCTCAAAAAATTAAAAGGAAAAAAAAAAAAACAAAAGAAAAGAACTTGGCAGAAATTTGCATATCCAAGTCCAACACACGAATGAGAATTTTCACTCACCTGTGCACTGTTTGCTTCCCATGCAAATAAGCAAGTCCAGATAAGTATAACTATGAATTGCCACCTCGCCCAATTTCCCATATTCTTGAAGGATCTTATATATTGAGCCACCAGACACATACTCCAAGTATATGTATAGTTTATCATCAACATTGAAAGTCAATGGTAGCACCAAAAGTTATAACCATGAGTCAAATAAAAAGATACTCCAATTCAGAAAAACCATTTCTACAATCACAATATGAGAGGTCATATGTAATACAAAGTTTAATGCAGTTTCACTCACAGTTTCAGACCCATGATACTGCACAATGTTTGGATGCCGTAATTTGCTCAGTAAAGCGATTTCCTGAGGACAATCGCAAGTTAGAGTCTCCAATTAAACAAATTACGAAAGATTAAACAATAGACAGGAAGAATACTTATGCGAGCTGCTTTGCACTTTCTCTTGATTTTGCATCATCAGAGAACAAAGTGACCTCCTTCATAGCACATATTTCACCTGTTTAACGGAGTGCATAAAGCAGGAAAACGGAAAATTAGGAAACAAAGCCTTGGGCATCAGAACACCCGGTTGATGCAGAAAATGATAGCTAGCAAGTTACCTGTTGAAACCAATATATACATGACCAAATGTGCCTCTTCCCAGC
>JAOVYX010015339.1:0-28257 GCA_035668315.1 Drosera spatulata
AGCTTTGATCGAAGTCAACGGGCGTGGTCAACCTGAATTTTGAAGCTAGTGGGATTCGAACCCAAGACCTTCAAGAAGAAAGTTGAGTCGAACACCACTAGACCAACCCAGGTTGAGTCGAACACCACTAGACCAACCCAAGACCTTCTAGTGAAATTTTCTTCCTTATTTGGCCAAGAATGCTATTTTCAGGTGATCCTTCTTGAAACAGAAGATATCTTCACTTCGTTCACCCTGGCAAGTTGTCTAAGTTAATGTTGTCATTTGATTGTTACTTAGTTAATTTGATGAAGGAAAAAGGTAGAAGATAGATTGTCGAGGCAAGTGAAAAACACTCTTTCTTTAAAACTGATTTTTGCCCTATTCTGTGCATACGGATTACGACAAACAGCCTCTAAGATACAACGACAAACGTACACGATAAAGATACACTCCCTTAACGTGTATCAGGCGTACCTTATAATGTCTTGGACCTTTCTGGTTTGTGACACGAAAACAAAAAGCAAACACGCAGAAGAAGAGAATTCAATACACGCCGATACGCTCATGTATTGTGCACAATAGAGAATAATACAAACACATCGATACGCTCGTGGTTGCGCAAAAGGAGAGGGAAAATTAAGAGAGTAAGTGTGTTTTTAAATAACCGATGCACTGTATATATAGGAGTTTGTAGGGAAGTTGGCGGGTGACACATGGCACTTTCTGGTGCACTAACAGTTGGCGCCCAAATAACTGTTCATGCAGTATTACGCCAGGCAGTTATCAATAGCCCAACAAAAATGTCTGTTTAGTCTTGGCAGTTAACCCAACAGCCCAACAGACACATCTGTTCAACACATGTCTGCTCGCAGCAGACAACCCAACAGACTTCAGTCAGCCAAAAAGATGTCAAAGAATAGACGTCTTCCAATAGCCAACAGACCAACCAAATATCCAAAGACCCATCAGACATCTGTTGGCTATCATCCAGCCAAACAGACTCCAGGTCGTCAGACATTAGCCTTCAAACCACAGGCTAGACATCAAACATCCATTCTACCACGTACAATACATCAAACACCACACTTTGAGTATCAATTTCTCATTCACCCTTTATGAGTTTTGAGAAAGTAATTATACCACGTTCATCTCCAATAAACGTATATTACATTGAACTCAAAGTCACTCCGATCCGGAGCAATTGACCCATATTGAAATGCGATCAAACTTGCTCAAAACACACACTAAATCCAAGAATCCTCCACATGAATGGAAATTGATAGACTCAGAAATGTTCAAACAGACAGAAGCTACATCAAGATAGGTAGCTTGTGGCTTTGAACCTTCCTTAGTACAATATTATTGGACTTACTAGGCTAATCAGTGAACATGATGTCTTGAACTGTTCAGCCGTTCGTGTAAGTCTAGACAATAGTACCTAACAACTTCTACCTTGGCACTTCAGGTACTCGACTGTGTCCATTTCGACCTTGGACCATCTTGGATTCATAAGTGTTTTCGTTTGAAGCGGCCACACTTCACACTTACATAGGTGACCTCCAACATGCCTCTGTATCATATGGAGTCATTAAAAGAATTTGCTTATCCTATACCCTACACTGCACTTTGTGTCATGGGAATGAGCGAAAGATTTCTCTTTCAAAGTGCTATTTAGAACCTTGGTAACTTCGTCGTCCTATTGAACCAAGTTTCTGGGATCTCCAGTCATATTGGTTGAGTGTCTATTATTTCGGTTCTGTATAGATGGGTTTTAATCCTATTTCCCTCGACAGGCTTTCTGCCTGATCTCTTGATAATCCTTTCGTCAAAGGATCTGCTAAGTTCTCTTTAAATCTCACAAAGTCTATAGAGATTACACCACTTGAGATCAGTAGCCTTACATTCTTATGTCTTCGACGTATATGTCGAGACTTGCCATTATACATTTTATTTTGTACCTTAGCAATTGTCGACTGATTATCACAATGAATGATCATTGTTGGCACAGGTTTCTCCCAAAGTAGAATATCCTCTAGGAAGCTATGAAGCCACTCAGCTTCTGCTGTTGCTTGATCCAAAGCTATGAATTCAGATTCCATAGTGGAGCGAGCAATGCAGGTTTGCTTTGAGGATTTCCACTTCACTGCTGCTCCTCTAAGGTAAACACATAACCACTGGTGGACTTAGTGTCCTTTATATCTGATATCCAGTTTGCATCACTGTATCCTTCTAATACAGCTGGATATCTTGTAAATTATAATCCAAGATTCATAGTGAATCTTAGATATCTCAAGACTCTGACTAGAGCTTTCCAATGATCGGCACTAGGGTTTATGGTAAACCTACTGAGACGATTCACAGTGCAAGCAATGTCAAGTCTTGTGCAGTTCATGATATACATCAGACTGCCCAGAATACTTGAATACTCCAATTGAGACATAGGATCATCTCGATTCTTAATCAGGGGCATGTTTGGATCAATTAGTGTCTTAACCGTAGGACCCTCGAAGGCATTAAAGTTTCTAAGTACTGCCTCAATGTAATGAGACTGTGACAAAGCAAGTCCTTCTGGTGTCCTTAGAATTTTTAATCCCAAAATGACATTTGCCAATCCCATGTCTTTGACATCAAAATGCTTTTTCAGCATCCTTTTTGTCTCTACAATCATCTCATGATTAGAGCTCATGATTAACATTTCATCCACGTATACATATACTATGACAGTCCCTCTAGGTGTGCTTTTGAAGTAGACATATTTGTCTCCTTCATTTATGCTGAAACCATTTGACAACATTGTTTTGTCAAATTTTTCATGCCACTTTTAAGGGGCTTGTTTTAGCCCATATAGAGACTTCACAAATCTGCACACCTTATTTTCTTGTCCACGAACAACAAATCCTTCCGGTTGTTCCATGTCAATTTCTTTCTCCAATTGTCCATTCAAGAATGCTATCTTAACATCCATTTGATGAATTTCCATGCTATTTAGAGCAGCTACAGCAACGAGCACTCTAATAGACATCATTCTTGATACAGGAGCGAAGGTATCGAAATGATCAAGACCTTCCTTTTGTTTATAACCCTTGGCTATCACTCTAGCCTTGTACCTATCAATAGTATCGTCAGGCTTAAACTTTTTTCTTTAAGATCCATTTGCAACCTAAAGGTTTTGTACCTGGTGGTAAATCTACCAGCTTCCAAGTATGATTTTGCATGATAGTTCCAACTCACTATTGATGGCTTCTTTCCAGAGGGGAGCATCCGGACATGACAAAGCCTCTTTTATTGAAATTGGTTCTTGACTTTCCATCATAAACATATCAAAGTCTGGACCAAAACTCTTGATCGTTGTTGATCGTTTGCTCCTTCTAGGTTCTACATCCTCTTGATATGAACTATTGAAGATTTCTTGATGTCTCTTTTGAGACTCTGTTTCTTTCCTTTCTTTACAAGGAAATATTTCTTCAAAGAATACAGAATTCCTTGATTCAATCATAATTCCTTCTTGTATCTCAGAGTTTTTTGATTTATGCACAAGGAACCGATAAGCACTAATGTTATATACATATCCAATGAATATACACTCAACAGTTTTGGGGCCTATCTTCACTTGCTTAGGCTTTGGTATTTCTACCTTAGCCAAGCATCCCCACACTTTGAGGTATTTGTAGGAAGGCTTATAACCTTTTCATAACTCATGAGGAGTTTTATCTCTGCTTTTATGTGGAACTTTATTCAAGATATGATTAGCAGAGAGTATAGCCTCCCCCCACAAATTCTGGGGTAGACCAGAACTTATCAACTTGGAATTCATCCTTTGTTTCAGTGTACGATTCTTGCGTTCAGCAATACCATTTAATTGTGGGGAGTAAGGTGCTGTCGTTTGATGAATAATGCCTACCTCATTGTAGAACTCATCAAAAGGAGCACCATATTCTCCACCTCTATCACTACGAATACTCTTTATTCGTTTATCAAGTTGATTCTCAACTTCAACCTTGTACTGCTTGAATGCTTCAAGAGCTTCATCCTTACTTCTCAATAAGTACACATAACAGTACCTCGTGCTATCATCGATGAAAGTAATGAAATACTTTTTTCCACCTCGAGTTTGCACAAACTTCAAATCACAGATATCACTGTAAATAAGTTCTATAGGCGTAGTACACCTTTACACAGAAGGAAAATGACTCTTTGTTACTTTAGCCTCTACACAGATCTCACATTTATGTGGATCTACTTTAAACTCTGGAAGCAGGTCCATACTTATCAATCTCTTAATAGTATTATAGTAGACTTGTCCAAGTCTACATGTCACAAATCAGAATACTCAAGCAAGCAAGAAGAAGGATTAACATTATTATTAATCACCGTCTTGCGGGATCCAGGCATACAGTTGACCTTGAATAGGCCATTACATACATAGCCTTGGCCAATAAAAATATCATTTTTGGTCAGAACAAACCTATCTGACTCAAAAACCATTCTGAAACCTGCCTTAGATAATAATGATCCTGGCACTAAGTTCTTCCTAATCTCAGAAACATGCAATACATTCCTAAGGATAAGTTCTTTTCCCAAAGTAAGCTTCAGTACGACAGTTCCTTGTCCTGTAACAACAGATGATGAAGAATTACCTATGTACAATGCCTTGTCATTAACAGGTATATAGGTGGAGAACATTCCCTTGTCTGCGCAAGTATGGTTGATGGCTTCAGTATCCATGAACCATTCTCTTGTGTTCTCGACCACATTGGCCTCTGGTATGACTACACAGAGACTTAGCTTGGACATTCCTACGAACACGTCCTTGCTTTCGACCAGGTTGACTCTTCCTTGACCGTTCTTCTTCGCTCTATAGACTTTAGCCCTATGGTTGGGCTTCCCACAGACAAAGCAGTTGCCTTTGAACTGCTTTGCCTGTCCTTGCTTCTACTTTTCCTTCCCAGGTTGCTTTCTCTTTCGGCTTGTCTTGGGTTCCACCATATTGGCTCTCGCCTCCAGCGACATCTTGTCTGTCTTTTTGTTAGCTAGGCAGTTGTCCTCCTCGATCTTCAGATGAACAATGAGGACTTCAAGTTTTATCTCCTTGCGTTTATGCTTGAGATATTCTTGAAGTCTCTCCAAGAAGGGGGCAACTTCTCAATAATGGCGGCAACCTGAAAAGTCTCACAGATTTTCATACCTTCCACCAGTATGTCATGGATGATGATTTGGATCTCTTAGATCTAACTCATCACCGTTTTGGAGTCCACCATCTTGAACTCCAGGAAGCGCACCACTACAAAATTCTTTGATCCAGCATCCTTGGTTTTGTATTTCTTCTCCAAGGACTCCCAAAGAGGTTTGGCAATCTCATATGAACTGTACACCTCATAGAGCATATTATCCAGTCCGTTAAGAATGTAATTGTGGCATAGGAAGTCATTGTGCTTCCATGACTCCAACGACACTATCTTTATAGGGTCATTCTCCTCCGCATCAAGGGTTGGCTTCTCTTCCGTGAGGAATTTCGTCAAACTCAGAGTTGTGAGATAGAACATTATCTTTTGTTGCCATCTCTTGAAGTCCATCCCTGTGAACTTCCCGGGTTTCTCCCCATGCACCATGGACGGAGCCATAACAACACGGGGAGGGTTCCCACTTGTTCCAGCAACGGTATCTAAAACCTCAGTTGTCATTTCTTCTTCATACATAGACAGAAATAAACTTGTGTCACAGAATGATCACACAAACAATCACAAGAAAACAGATCTTTATTTCTTTTGGGGTAGGCAGTAGAGATATGTAGGACTTGTAGTAAGAAACCGTAGACAATGCAATCAAGTTCGTAGACCCGAAGGTAATCAAACTCGTAGGTAAAGTAGTCGGTATTCGTAGACAAGACAATCAGATTCTTCACCCAAACACCAAGTTACAACCAAACAATGTATATAAAAAAATCAGTCTTAAGCTTGATGTCATTTGATTGTTACTTAGTTAATTTGATGAAGGAAAGAGACAGCATATAGATTGTCGAGGCGAGTGGAAAACACTCTTTCCTTAAGACTGATTTTTGTCCCGTTTTGTGCATACGGACTATGACAAACAGCCTCCAATTACCAGGCACTTTATAATGTCTTGGACGTTTCTGGTTTGTGGCACGAAAACAAAAAGCAAACACGCAGAAGAAGAGAATTCAATACACGCCGATACGCTCATGTATTGTGCACAATAGAGAATAATACAAACACATCGATACGCTCGTGGTTGCGCAAAAGGAGAGGGAAAATTAAGAGAGTAAGTGTGTTTTTAAATAACCGATGCACTGTATATATAGGAGTTTGTAAGGAAGTTGGCGGGTGACACATGGCACTTTCTGGTGCACTAACAGTTGGCGAGTGACCAGCCGAGTGTGTCAAAGAACAGACGTCTTCCAACAGCCGAGTAACCAGCCAAATATCTAGTGATCCATCAATCATTAGCTATCATCCAGCCAAACGGACTCCAGGCCGTCAGTCATTAGCCTTCAAACCACAGGCTCTCAGCCCAGTAGACACCAGACATCACTCTAGGCCGTCACACATTAGCCATCAGACCATAGGCTCTCAGCCCATAAGACATCAGACATCAGACATCCATTCTACCACGTACAATGCATCAAACACCATACTTTGAGTATCAATTTCTCATTCACCCTTTATGAGTTTTGAGAAAGTAATTAGACCATATTCATCTCCAATAAACATAGATTAGATTCAACTCAAAGTCACTCCAATCCGGAGTCATTGACCCATATTAAAATACGGTCAAATTTGCTCAAAACTCATATTAAATCCAACAGTTAATACCATCCATAGGCAGAGAATGGTGGCATACACATAATGTTGATCTTGGCGTTAATGTAGTAGTAGTATATAGTTGCCATGGACAAATGCCGATAGTATATGTAGATTAGTGTAGGAGATATACTGGATAAAGCTACACGTGGTCAAACGTAGGCAATCATCTACACTTGATTTCTGAAAAATAGTAGTACCTAGTATTGATTGATTTGGTCTAAATCGCCTACACTTGTTTTATCTAAATCAGTATCTTGTATTAGTTCGTTTGGAATTTTTTAAAAAGTGGTTTTTTGTCCAAAAATATAAACAAGTATGAATCAATCATCATCCACCCACTCAAATATGGATAAATTTCTTAAAAACAAGAACATCATTCATTAAGAGTTGGAATCTAATTCACAACAAAGTCAGAAAGAGATCAATTTGGATGATCTTTTTGATGATTCAACACCTCGATCTCGAATTTCTGAATATACCACAAATAGTAGAGATAGAATCTATAGAGCATATCTTCTAAAAGGGACTTGCCCGTTGCGAAATCATAATTTTTCAAAAACAAAATGTAGGGTTCAGGAATAAAAAATCTTTAAAATTTTCTTGCGGAGTCATAGGAAGGATCGGTGAAGAAATGCCAGTTTAGTTACTTATGTTGAGAAAAATATTTTTGATATAATCATCGATCATAAATTAGATGTATTTTTTATGAAAGCTCGTCATCGTAACTTTTCTTTCTATGTAAAGAAGAATTTCATTTCTTGTTTTTTTTTTCATAAAAAATTTAATATTTATAATTGTTTTCTTTATAACAGCTGTAACGTGTTCACTTACACTTCAAAAAATTTGTGGCTCCGCCTCTGGAGATATAAAGTGCAAAAAGTTGCTCTATAGAGTTGGTACCTTGAATAGAAACTAAGCTATATTCCAACTTCTGCTTACCATTTTTGTTGAGGTGGGATTACGGCTTATCGACTATGTTCTGAGAGCTAGTAGTCTTCTCTTTGTATTCGGGACATAGAATGATGCCTTTGGAATACACCAAAACAACATATCTTTCGGGATCCGATGAAATTATATTTAAGTAGAGTTGGCAAGTACTCATTATAATTATTCAACACATATTTTACTTGGCAACGTATACACTGACAGATTACTAGTCTTCTCCATTCTCTTGAGGTCCTAACTTCATTGTGGACGAGATAAGAAATCAAAATAATGCACCAATATAACAGATGCATGCCACTATGATATAAGAGGCAATGCTGATGCCAACACTTATTTGGGTTCGGTTGACCGGATCGACAGCCTCACCATTGACAGGCAGCAGTTTTGCTTTTCTCTTTTTTCTGATGCAGACTTGTTATAGTTGAACTTCCCTTTATGACAAAGCGCCAATATTTATGTCTTGGATACATTATACATCGAAATATTGTAGGATGATATGGAGACCAAATGAATCGCAAAAAGAATTATTGGTTCGTTAAGCAGTTGCTCGAATTGGACATCGTCTAAGATGTACTATATGGTATTGTATGATTCAACATCTGGAATCAATTTGATCATGACCTATAACTTGGTGCCAAATAAAAAAAAATAATCAATGTAAGATCGCGAGAGGATCTAGCATTCTTGATCACTAATTAGATATATGAGTACATAGTCATGATCATATGTGAGCTTACTCTTCTCAAGTATTTAAACGCTGGTAATGATTTCATAAATGAAACTATGATTGCATAACAGAATTTAAGGATCGATGCACGGTTATCTCATCTGATCATCAGATGTTATCATATAGTAGTATAACATGTGTTTAATTTCGTTAGAATTCTTCCCTCGGTTTTCGTTGCATTCAATGGAAATTTCCATTTAATCCAACAGCCCTTTCCACCAGAAACAACAGTGGAATATAGACTGAGGCAACTGAATCATGAAGTATACAATATGCATCAATAGACAAAGGATGCATTCAAAGATCTTCTTGACTGACTAGAACTAGTTGCAGACGAGCTGGAGTCAAAGATAGAAACCAGGAACAAGTGCTTTGCAAAGTTCCATGTCGGTTTCATCCTGTTAAAAGGAAGCTCCTGCAGAACTAGTAATCCAAATAGTTGCATTCACAAAAATTACTTAAAATTATTTATCCTATACTTAAATGGCAGCACTTACTCTTGCTTATCTAATGAGTGTGAATGTAAACATGTTTTGGTGAACATAAATAAATGATGGAGAGTTTTTATCCAAGGTCAGAAAATGGAGAAATTAATAGATGACAATAAATTGTAGCAATGTATTAAGTCCAAATCACAAGAAATACTCAAGAGCAGGAGGGGGGAAGGGGGGAGGAGAGGGGGTGAATTAAGTATTTAATCTTTTTCGAATTCTTTGTAAAGTTTTATGATGAAAGTAAAGCTGTACCTAGAACCAATTCTTATATGAGAGTCAATTTTAGTAAGGAGTCCGTTCTTGAACTTTCAGTTTCACTTTTTCTGCAGATTTCTAAATTATCAAACAGAGGCAATGCGTGAAATATAAATAACATCAAATTTATACTGTTTCGTCCCCAGTTTGGTCAAAGAGTTACATCCACTCTTCACGCACAGTAATAGCACTATGTAAACCACTTTACAAGTACGCCCTTTGCTCTCTTTGCTCAAAGCACATCAAACTACAAAACTTCACTATAGTTCCTCTATCGTAGGACACTACAGACGATTATCTACATCTAATCCTAGGCTAGACAATCCCCTTTCAGACTAGACCCTTTTAGCTTGACTCAACGACACTTATAGACCCTTGGTCACGGTCAACAATCAGTTACAGCTCCACAAGCATGATCAATACGTACAACTCGATTATACAACTCAATAACTTGTCAACATGAAAAGCATGACACCATTATCATACAGCAGAGAACATTGAACACATCTAAGGTTAGAATTCACCTCAAAGTCTTCATTGTAAAATCAGAATTCAAACCTCCTTCGAATCACCAAGATTAAAGTTGAAACTCTCTTTCGAAAATAGTCAAGTTCTTAATCTTCTTAGGTTCTATGTGATTCAGTGAGTTTCAAAACAATCCTGATATTTATTAAATATTTCCTTCGATGCTACAAAGCAGAAAGATAGTGGACATCATGAAAGACAGTAGAAAAATAGTCAAAAACAAACTTTTTCTAGTCTTCCAGGTTTTAGGAATATTTTCAACAATTTTGTCAAAACCGTTTCACTTCAAACCGTCCACTACTCACCATTCTGAAAAAGATATTTTTTCAAATAAAAAATATACAGATAAAAACAGAAAATATCTTTAAGAGAACATGAGTTTGAAAAATCAGGGTTTCAAAATAGAAACGGTAATAGCACAAGAGACGGCTCTTCTAAAACATAAGAGACGACTCTTCAAAAAACCATTCTTCATTTTGTTCCTAAGTGCTCAATAATTCAAACTATAGGATAAGATATCGTACCTTACTATTCTTATACAATTATCGTAGGTTTTTTATTCAACATCCACTAGATCTTCTTCTTCACTTGAGTTGCAACTTTTTATTCTTGAGGCCTTCTACTTGATTTCAATACTTCAATCTTTAAGCAAAGCTTCAATCCATGATCTTCGTATTGACTTGTCTGCAATACAATAATCTTCAGATTGACTTGCCTGTAGTACAATAATCTTCAAATCCATCCATGCTTGACCAAAGTCTCCATGCGTTCCTCCAAGATTTAAACCTAAATATGTACCTACACACACATAAACTCAAAACAACATTAGTGCACACTTGTTTGTTATCATCAAACAAATGATGTTAAACAATTTCCTCTTTTTGACGATGAAAAACAGTGGATGGACACAAATAAAGTATTCATATCAAAATGGTGATCAATGTAACTCATACATTTCAAGAGTCGACTCTTCAGAAGAAACGTCCCTAGCACATACCTAAAAGACTTTAAGTTCCTTGGCATCTTTTAGATCTCCTTTCAACAACCTGTGACTAAATGCAAGACAGATGACCGGAGCAAAAGATATAGCAAATAAAAACACCGCCAGATCATATCATGAGCATTTCCATTGCTCAGAAGATCCCAATTTAGCACATGTCACTTATTTTCAGATTTCCAACAAAGTCCTAAAAACTAACAAGTGATCAGAGCAAACAACTAGTTTAACTCTACAGATTATTAGATATAGATAATCCTAATCACTAAACATGAGTTAGAAATAAAGATACAGAAAATACAAAAAGAGATATAAGCATATATCAACTTGAAAGGTAAGGGAATCAAAACACATAAGCAAGTAGAATGCATCATAAACTAACTGACTGACCATCACCTCCTCCCCCTTTTGGTATCAACAAAAAGGCTAACCATCACCCTCAAGTGAAATGAGATGTCCTCAGCCTTCCCTTCAAATGAGAGTACCATGTCATGCCAATAGATACACATAAGTCCTAGCATTATAAGGTCAGAGCATTCGAAAATATTATAGACCAGCGAATAAGTTTAGAATTAAAGAGATTCAAATAAGTTCATAGGCTAGAAAACAAAAGGAAAGGGTTTCAAAGAAGGTCATAGGTTGGCTAGGCTCATTTTGTGGTGCTTTTGAGGTTTTTGACTGAGGTCATCTTAGCAACTGTGTCCATAACAGATGTCGGGACAACCCCAAGGTTATCAAGCTCTTTAGCTTGATCATCAATGGTCTTCTACTTCTCCTTGCACTTAGCACAAATAGCCACTAAAGAGCCAACTCTTGATGAAGAACCGGCTCCCTTGCCAGTCTCTGACTTGACCCAAACTCCCTTCACATTCTTTAAAGATAAAGAGGTCATATATTGCTTGTTAAAGTGTGACCTCTTGTCCACCTCTTCATTATCTTTCAAGTCCACAACTCCACATACTCTTCAAGAGATTTGATAGCCATATCCCATAGGGCAGAGCATGGTTTCTATATTTTACAACATAGACCATATGCTTCAACAATAGCACAGGTAGGTTGATCTTTGCACCACGGATCAACAGCTCCATCAGAGTCATTTCTAAGCCATTTGCAGAATCCTTGCTTGATAATCTATGAACAATAACCCTCATAACCAAAGCATGCAACAGAACATGATTGGAAGTCATCTCCTTATGAAGAACAGCCTTGGTGGTCTCATAACTAGGGTCCTTGCTAAAATTCCTAACAAATTTGAGAGGCTCTAAGTTCGTAACCTTTGGCCACTCACCCTTAAGGTAGTCATCAAACCCTTCACATGGTATCCCTAACTCATTAGCAATGTACTTCTTATCCAAATTAATAGAGTTATCATTGACATCGCTAATGACAGTGAACCTAATCTCCTTCTTAGACTTCACTTGCTTCAGATTCTCATAGAGATTTTGAAGAGCCTGATGAAGTTTGGATGCAAATCAATGAAGTTCATGATGATATTTTGAGTTATGAAGATGTGCTCAATGGATATGAAGGCGCTCGTGATTGTTTCGGATCATTTTGAAGCAGTTTTGATGACTTTATGAAGTGTCACGACCGTTACAGTACCTGTCACGATCGTGATGATGGTAAAAATTAACTAGAGCAGTTTTTGTATTGGTCACAATCATGACCATGTCTGTTATAATCGTGACAGCCTCCAGTTTTGATCCAGAGACGAAGCAGCCCGAAAATCACGATCGTAATGGCCCTTGTCATGATCATGATGGCGTTATAACTAAAAGATTTCCCAAGATTTTCACATGATTTTCTCCAAATTTCTTAGGGTTTGCGTATTTTTCTATAAATACACTATGTTATATTTGTTTTGTAGGGTATATAACGTTCATTTAGTCATCGTTTCTAGGGTTAAATTAGATCACAAACATCGTTATTCTTCATTCGTGTTGCTTGGATTGGATTTTCAGAATTGTTTAGCATTGGATTATCATTCTCAAGACCTTATTCGTTGGTTTGTAAGTACTTTCGTTGGTTATTTATGCACTTTAGTCATTTGAGTCAATCTATGCTGGTTATGAAAATTACAATTGCATATCTATGTTTGTGTTTCTTTCCAATTCATGAGTGAGTATTTTGTTAGTAGGGAGTAATCATAATAACACAAAGCTAAGAGATTATGAGTTTTTCTCTATTTATCTATTAAATCCGATTTGTTTTCATATGAATGTTGTCAAAGATTAGAGCTTATCATAGTTAATGCATGATTTCATTGGATTGACTACCTAAATAACTTTATACATTGACTTAATATGTTTAGCGTATGAATATCTTTAAATTGGTTACTTAGATGTGTTGATAGGTTAATCTACCTAATGATTCAATCTATGTTGGTCATATTAAGTAGCAACTAGATAACTTATAGACCAAGCTATCTTGCTATAGTTTACCTAGGATCTTTTGACATATGAATAGTAGACCAATCTATGTTGTTATTTTATTCATGTTGGGTATGTTCCTTGATTGATTCAATTGTCTATTTTATGTATTCATGTTATCATGGTATGTGAGGTAGATGATTAGTTTAGTTATTCAAGCTATCTTTGTAATTAAAACTCTAGTGAATGTGATTAAAGGTATCCCCTTTACTCAAATCAAATTATTCATTTGTAAATCTATAAACATTTCATTTCCAATTTATTAAATTATAATGATCTATTATACTTAGTTTCAATGATTAATCCCTAAGATGCGTGAAGTTATGAGAATCCTCGCTACATTTGTTTTCATTAGTTTCAACCAAGTCAATCAATCTAGTGCTAGTAGTTACTTTAGTTCTTAATTGTTAGTATCTAGTTAATTTACTGTTTAATTACAAATCCCTAAAATTTTTCAGTTTTAGGTTAAAGTAATTAGGAATTTGAATTTAATTGTTAATAATTAAACACTCCATCTCTCTGTGGGATTGATCCTTGCTTATTCTATCTACATTAATATTTATAAGTGAGGATTAATCTGACGTGTCTACGACAGCATGCATCAGGTTTGATGTACCCAAGCAAAATCATTCTTTTTCAACCAAGCTGGGTTAAAGACCTTACATAGGAGTTGCTTCCTAGTAGTCATGCCTGTCTTCTTCCCTTTCTTTGGTTGCTCTGGCTCTTCATCTATTTCCTCTCCTCTACTTTCTCCTCAAATTCCTGATCAAACTCTTCATCATCATCCTTTTCTTCTATTTTAACATCCTCATCCTCATTCTCCTCACCAGTTTAATCAGATTTAGCCTCTTCTTCTTATTCAGACACGACTATATGCTTGCTCTTTTTGGAAAGGGTTGCTGTTTTGGCTTGTAACTCCTCCTCCACATCATCTTCATAGTCAGAGACTTCATTATTAGAAACCTTCTTGCAATGTCTCTTGGCAAGAACTGGCTCTTTGCTTGACTTCTTTACGAGTAGGATGTCTTCTTTTGACTCATGTTTAGAATCAATTTTCCATCACTTCTTCCTCATTGGACCCAGACTCAACTTGTTGTTTCTTTTCTCTCCCTCTCCTTGCATGAGTAGCCTTTGGTGGTTATTTCTTCGTCTTGGCATTACCAGCCTCACTAGAGTCACTGGTCATGGATTGATTCTTATGAGAGGACTGGCTCTTGGTAGAAACACTCCAGAGGCTTGTCTCGTCAGCCTCTTTTAACAAATAGGCTTTTTTGGTGGAGGCCTCTTCTTCTTCTTTGGGGCTTCTTTCTCACTCTCCTCTTCTGGCTTCTTGTACATTTTAACAACATCTTTATCAGCAAGATTCTTGAGTGATCCTATTATGGGAAAGAGATCATCAAGCTCCTCATCTTGATTAGTCTTCTCAACTACAGGAGTATGCTCTGTGTTTCTGTTCTCAGTCCCAACAAAAATAGATGGAGGATCCTCAATCACATCTGAAGCAGCCGGCTCATCAATAAAGATCAGCTCTCTAGAGGATTGTTCCACCTGAGTCTTTGCACTTTGTGCCTTCTTGATCTCATCCATCTTTTCATCCTTCACCTTGTAGATCCTTTGTTCCAGAGTCTCACCAGCACCAACATCTTTTTCTGTCATAACATGAACCACCTTTCCAATCACCACATCCATATACTTCTCAGTCACCACATCACCACCCTTTTTTGTCACCACAACATCATCCTTTTTAGTCGCCACAAAATCATCTTTCTCAGCATCAACACCTTTCAATTCCCCTTCACCTATTGCTAGCGTTTCGAGATCTGAGGGAATCTCGGGTGTCCTCTCCTCAGACGACTCCTTAATGTCTCTGGCATCCACAAACTCATCACTTTCATCACCAGCACCTCTTGATTTTGGATCTCCACCTTCCTTTTTTTAGGTCGTCAACTTGCATGGCCTCTTATTGAGGAATCGTCTCATACTGAGGAGATGGATCTTAGGCTATTTCTCCTTCCATTTGACTTTCCCTTGAACTTGCCTTCAGTATCGTACTAGGGCTCTTGTTGTTTTTGGGGCTCTTGATTTCCCTTGACCACAGTCTCAGGCGATGGTGAAACAGCCCAAATGGGTTTGGATTTCTTTGATTTTGGCTCTTTGGGTGTTTTTCGGACTCTTGGTTTATACTTTCTCTTTGGTTTGATCGCCTCTGCCTCGATAGATTTTTAGGCTCTGGTTCTTGGCATGGTTTGGAATTGATGTAGAGATCAATTTGGTCGGAGGAGATGAGGAGTTTTGGGACATGAGAGGTTATGGCAAGTTGTTATGGTGGTATTTATAGGAATTATGGTTTAGTGGGAGATAGGACGGTTTGCATGCGGTTGACAGGTGTAGCGGATTGGTTTTGTGATAGGAAAAGTGGAGAGATGTGGTAGTTATTCTCCCTTAAATCTCGGAGAGAAAATCTAGATAAGGTTTAGGGATAAGGATGAGATGTATCTTGGTGAAGATTCCGCTCTTTGATGGTGGAAACAAAAAGATATGAGATAATCTCTTTTGAACTAAAAAAATATTTGCAAACATAAACAATGCACGGCATTCACAGCATGAATAATATATACACTTTAGCTTTTCCATCATTCACAGTAGATTTCTCACCCAATCTGGCTTCTTAGGACAAATGAAGTCACTCAAAGATTCAAAACCAACCAATCAATGATGCTTCCATTGTTAAAAAATAAAAATCAACTAATTAAAATTTATCATGCCTACTTCCTGTCTCAGCTTTTGTAACACCACGATCAATATTCAGCTTACCTGGCACATGACGTCATTGTCGCTACAAACCAGAGTGCATAGCAAGACAAAATCGTAACAGGATTTATATAAGAGAACATAAGAGAAAGCAATTATAATAAAGTTTCCAATTACATCATCCAGTCAACGGATATTACATTCATAATATTATGTTATTATGCAATATACGATTTACAAATTCAAGTAATAGAAGAGTGCAGAAATCAATCGTTATAGTCCTTCAGAGTTTGACCTTAAGACCCAAAGTACCATAACATGTTCTAAGCAATAAATATTATATAAGAAATCGTCATCCAGGCACATCTACTCGGATGCCTCGCCATCCTCAGAAGAACCTAAATAAGGACACCACACAAATAAAATAGAAAGAAAAACCCGTGAGCAAAGATTCGCTCAATAGACCCTGGGTACTGCCATGGGTGGGACGTAACATGCTACAACTCTAGCACATACTATAGCATGTCACGTTTGACAGTATATTAAAACCCTTTTTTATTTCTTATTTTGTCATGATTATTCTGCTCACCCCTTTTATCTAAATATTTTACAAGTTAGTATCCAACAATGATCTATCCCCTCATGTTTTATCGATAAGGCTAAATGATGCTGCAGCACGTGCTATAATAAAGGTGCTCTCCATCATCGAACTGAGACCATAAAATATAATAGGGGTTTATCCTCTCCTTATCCAATGCGACCATCATATAATATATATATATCAGAGAACATCATCTTCTTATCCAATGCGACCACCATATAATATTTATCAAAGGATATCATCCCCTTATCCAATGCGACCACCATATAATATATATCAGAGGATATCATCCCCTTATCCAATGCGACCATCATATAATATATATCAGAGGATATTATCCCCTTATTCAATGCGACCATAAATATAATATATATTAGAGGATATCATCCCCTTATCCAATGCGACCATAATATATCAAGGAACTCACTTCCCTTAACCACTGCGACCACAATATATAATAACTTATGTGTCCTAATCTCGATAAGCTCGTCTCCGCATGAAATTGGCCTGCTCTGTAGTCATGTTTTTGTTATTCCAAGTTTATAGGTATTTCGATTGGTTTGAATCACCCTTTTTGTTTAAAGATTGTTAATTTCTGTACGATGGATTATAGCACATTGGGTTAAAACAATCATTCGAGGATAGACCCAAAATTCTAGTTTCCTCAGGAATATTCGCACGTTATATCAATTCACCTAATCCACAAAATGGGATTATTCTAAGTTAAAATATCAATTAAGGAGTACGATACTCGAACATATTTTATCCCGATTAATCAGTCGTGATACGACGAGGGATTATAATTTATAATCTAAATCCTCGAAACATTTCCTCAAAATTTCTAGTTCGTCAACGAGTTCAAACAAGCTACCCAAAGCCCAACATCAACCTAATCAACCCCACTTTCAGAACCCATCATCAACAACCCTTCACCAAAAATCCATCATCATCAACCCATCACCAAACATCCAAATCCATTAATATATATATACACATCATTAATAATAATCAGGGATGATTTTTAAGTGGGGTTGGGTTACCTCACGTGAGGGGAAAGAGGAGCGGGTTCTTCAGACAAACCATCTCCTCCAAAGAGCTGGTTCTCAGTCTCATCATCACACAGCTTTGTTAATGACCAGTCTTTTACTTCCTTTTCCAATAGCTTTTCATTCTCAGCAGTCTCCTGGTTCTTTGACCTTTCCAATTCGAGGTAATCAATCATCTTTCTATAAAGACTTAGAAGATGGACCAGTTTCATCAAAAAACACATGGATACTTTCTTCAACACACATAGTTCTCTTGTTAAGCACTTTATACCCTTTACTTTGAACAGAATACCCTACAAAAATAGCCTCGTCACTTTTACCATCAAACTTTCCTAGATTGTCTTTACCATTGTTTAGCACAAAACCTTCATAAGTATGCTATACTAAGTTTTCTACCAAACAAAAGTTCATTGGGAGTTTTCTTTAGAATCGGCTTGATTAAGTCTCTGTTGAGGATATAAACAACTATGTCAATAGCTTCATCCCAAAAGTTCTTTGGTAAGCTGCTATCTAGTATCGTAGTGCGAGTCATCTTTTCCAAGGATCAGTTCTTGTTTTCAACGACCCCATTCTATCGAGGTATGTATGGGGCTGAGAAATTATGATGCACTCCTTATTTTCTACAGAAATTAATAAACAAACCATTGTCAAATTCAGTTCCATGGTTTTTACGAATAGCCACACGCCTACACCCAAGTTGGTTCTCAGCTTTTCGAATGAAATTTTGAAATTTATCAAAGGTATCACTCTTGTTACTTAAGAACATCTCCCAAGTGTATCTTGAATAGTCTTCTACGATCACGAAAACAAACCTACTTCCCCCTTACTCCTTACTCTCATAGGACCACACAAGTACATGTGGATAAGTTGTAAGGGTCTTGTTGTATTTACCACTCCTTTGGTTTTAAAGGTTAACTTGACATGCTTACCCTTGACAAATGAATCGCATAACCTCTCACTTTCATACCTCATGACTGATAATCCTTTCACAAGTTTCAAAGTGTTGAGTTTGTTGAGTAAGTGGTAACTTGCATGCCCTAGCCTTTTATGCCATAGAAGTGGTGTATTATCATGCACACTCAAACAGCTCAGTTTCTTCTCTAGAAAGTCATTCAAGTAAATTTTGTATACATTCTTTACCCTTCTTCCTTGCAAAGTAATATCACCTGTTTGCTTATTTTCTACAACACTAGTTTTGAGAAAACTCAACAATATTGCTATTATCATAAAACTATGAGATACTTAATAGATTATGCTTCAAGCCTTTAGTATAATGGACATTATCAATGGAGTCTTCCAAGGACTTACCAACTTTACCAGAACCTGGGATTTTACCTTTTTCGTGAATGCCAAAGGTAACAATCCCTTCATCATAGGCATTTAGTGAGAGGAACAAAGATCTATCTTCTGTCATATGTCTCGAGCACCCGTTGTCCAAAAACCAAGTGCTACTATCTCTCACAAGTGTCTGCGAAATAGATTAACTTATTGACTTAGGGACCCAACGAACTCTTCTAACATACCTAGGTATAGGAAGAACAATACAACATGCTTTATGAGCAATTTAAAGTCTCAACAATTCTACGCAGTTTATCATATTCAGCAATATCATGTCCTTTGAAACCGGAATGCATGTATACACGGTCACTAGGTAAATCTATATTCTTTTTACTTTCCCATGATTTTCTTTTAACATTCCTATTTGGTGGCATACAAAGTACACGTGTGTTAGGTTTGTCTAACAACCTTCTCAAATCAATTCTACCTCCTGGAAAGCCAACAAAAGTGTCAGATTCATTATAAACAATAGGCATATTTATAATCTCCTTGGTTCTAATTCCAACAGATATTACAATTTTAGGAACAAATTCGGCAATGCTCGTCTCTTTCAAAGAGTTGTATCTAGTCTCAAACTTGCTATACTATAAGGATTGGTTCTTGATGATGGACTGCATCTCCATCATTTTGTTCTTAAGTTGTCTTACACCAAGTTTATACATATCACATTTAGCAATAAAGCTCATCGGTTTCCTATTTTAACTTAGTGTGTTCAAGCCCTTAGATTAGCAAGGTTCTCATTAAGAACATTCTTAACAGATAGCAATTTTTTATCTGAATCAATAAAATCAGTGAAGATTTCAATCAAACTATTCTTAGGCAAAATATGGATATCTTTTATGAGAGAATCCAAATCAATATCTAACTCTTCCTTATCATCTTCGTCTTTCGTTGCCATCAAGAATTCCTTTAAGTTGTTATCTTCACTCTCCTCTTCATCTGCTTCTTCATCACTCCCTAAGTTGATCTCATCCCATGCTTCACATGCAACCATCATCGCCTTCTTTATGTCAGCTTCAGAAAAATGGGCCTTTCTTGCCTTTGGTAATTCTTACTTCATCAAGTAGCAATCTTACATAAAATGATCTGTTTTTCCACATTTAAAACACTGCTTAGCACTAGGCTTAGATGATAAAGAACCTTTAGGCTTAGATTTAGAAAACTTCCTCTTTCTGCCTTTGCAACTTTTAGCATATTTTAAATACTTCCTGGTCAGAAATACAAGGTTGTCTTCATTTTCCATTGAAGATTTGGGTTCGTTCTTAAGAGCTGGTTCGATAGAGAGAGCCAGTCCTTTGCCTTTCTCAGCATTGCAAGAAATTTTTGTGTGTCAACAATGATCCAATGAGATCACCAATCTTCATTTCTTTCAAATTGTTAGCTTCTTGGATTGCTGTAACTTTTGGTTCCCATGATCCAGAAAGGCTGCTCAAAATTTTACGAACCTGGTTCTCTATACTAACTGATTGACCAAGTGAATCCAACTCATTAATAATGTCAGTAAGACGAATGTATATCTCAGAGATAGATTCATCCTTTTTTATGATAAACAGTGCATATTTTTATCTGAGGAGATCAATCTTAGAATGCTTTACCTAGCTTACGGCCTCATATGTTACCTAAAACTTATCCCACATCTCCTTTGGAGAATTGCAAGCAGAAACCCTGTTGTAATCTTTTGCAGACAATCCCCATATGAGTACCTTTTTGGTTTTTACATTCTTTTCCATCCTTGCAGGATCATCTTCATCCCATTTGTCTTCTGGATTGGAAACTGTCTCTCCTTTTTCATTCTTCATTTCAATCTTGAGAGGACCTGTCTTGATGATCTGCCATAGTTGGAAATTTTCAGCCTCGATGTATGTTTCCATGCATTCCTTTCACTAGGAGTAGTAAATGCCATCGAAAAGAGGAGGCCTTTGTGTTGAGAGTCCCTCTCTGTAATCTTGTGAACTCATTATGTGATCTACTTCACGTGGTTGGTGTATAAGAAGAACACTATTCTGATACCAATTGTTAAGTTTCAGTCACAATAAATACTCAAGAGGGGAGGGGGGATGAATTGAGTATTTAACCTTTTTTGAATTCTTTATAAAGTGATGTAATGAGACTAAAGTTATACCTAGAACCAGTTCTTATATGAGAGTCGATTCATTTAATGAGACATTAATGCCACTATGATATAAGAGGCAATGTTGATGCCTATACTTATTTAGGTTCGTATGATCATATCGACAGGCTCACCATTGTTGGTTATAGGCAATAGTTTTTCTTTCCTCATTTTTTCTGAAGCAGACTTGTTATAGTTGCACTTTCCTTTATGACAAAGAGCCAATATTTGTGTCTTGGATACGTTCATACATTGAAATATTGTAGGATGATATTGGGACCAAATGAACTACAAAAAGAATTATTGGTTCGTTAAATAGTTGCTCGAATTGAAAATCGCCTAAGATGTACTATATGGTATCATATGATTCAACATCAAGAATCTATCTGATCATGACCTATAACTTGGTGCCAAATAAAAAATAATAATCAATATAAGATCCTGAGAGGATCTAGCATTCTTGATCACTAATTAGATTGTATGAGTATGTAATCCCGTCAATGCAGCTGCAGAGAGTGACAAGTGAATGGCATTCCTTGTCGACATGCCTGTGCATGTATTGAGTCCAAAGAGGAGCCATTGAAAAACTATTGTGAGTCTTATTTCAATATGGAGGGCTACATAAACACATATAAAGAGGTCATCAATCTTATCCCAACTAGACAACATGGACCACTAAACCCATACAAATACCTGCACCCAATATTTTGACATAACCAAGACGATGTAGGACAAGGCGAATTCCATCCTAGGTAAACACACAACCAGTGACATGTACACAATGTAAAAGAATTGGGTACAATAAGAGAACGTGCCAGAATGCAATCTTCGCTAATGAGTAGTTATGAATTAGATGTGTTGGATTCGAGAGATTCTGTATTTATGAAGTCAATGTGTTGTAATGTATTCCAACATTATGCATTCGATATGATGAAACTTATGTGGTCGATTCTTATCTATTCAGCAACCATGTATTTGATGGTTATGTATTTGTTTGTGATGTATTCGATTGTGATGTATTCCAACATTATGTATTCCAGCATCATTCATGTATTTTTTACATATGTATACACTAAAAAGAAAGAAGTACACAACAAGAAAGGTGTAGAACAGAGAATGAGTCTTCATTAGAAGAAAATGTTACATATTGGTACAAAAATGGAGACTAAAGAGTACATCGGGATTACATCAAGAGTACATCAGGATTATATCAAGAGTACACCAAGAGTACGCCAAGAGTACATCAAGATTACATCACCTAGTTAGGAGTGCAAGAACCTTGAATATCGTCATTGATACTGTCACATGCTTTAAAATCCCTACAACATTTTCTAAGTTTTTCAAACGGTGATTCATTACACGAACAACAACAATTGCATAGATTTCTTTCCCGAACAACACCTTGACCTGCAATTAAATTACACTACGTGAAGAATTTGCAATGATCGCACTTAAAGAACAATCTATTTTTCGTGCTTCTATCTGGCCCAACAATTCGAGTTGGTACTACCGTCCCACAAGAACAATACACTTGGACAAATTGTAGGTGTGAATCTGGCTATGGACGACCACCACTAATTGAGCGTTGCAAACTCATGGTAGAATTCGGGGAACACTTTTTTGGGGAGATAATGCTATTTTCATATTTTAAATGGAGGAGAGGGGGAGGTGGGTTCAATTAGGGTTAGATAGGGGTGAATTTTAGGATCTTAAATAGAGAAGAAGAGGAGATGGGTTCGATTACGGTTAGACAGGGATAAATTGATCAAAGAATGCTAAATGCATTTTTTAGCGTTAGTAGGATTTTAAGATTATAAGATTTCAGACAATCAGGATTTAGGGTTAGTACACATAATATTTTGAGTACATAATGGTAGGTAACATAATATTTTAGGGTGTATAGGGTTTTAGGTTTATAGGGTTTAGGGGTTATAAGGTAATAGGGCTTTGAGTTTAGAGTTTAGGGTTAGTACCTTCAAAGAGCAACGGAATGCAGTACACATGATGGTACTTATAGTACACAAAAGTAATATTTTAAGTACATAAAAAAAATATAAAGAGTACATAGGGAAAAGAAAATAGTATGTGTGTTATATTGTAAAGTATTTTGTAACTAAACTCTTAGTATAGAAAAGCTATGCTGCAGTACATGTAATGATCACTTCGGTATATCATATTATATATTAGAAAAATCTATCATTCATCATTCACCATTCACCATTCATCATCTATCATTTATCATCTATCAATCAACATGTATCCTCTATAAAACTCGTTTTCTCATCTATCTCTACCTTCAGCCCACAATTTATAATCTACTAAAATCGAACTTAGTTTCAAGATTCAAAGATGACATCAGATGGATAGATGTTATCTATGCCTTATTGTGTTCACATCAAGATGGGTTTTGGTAACAGGTTCATATAGGAACCAGTTGCTAAGTACGTTGGAGGATGGGTTGAGTGGACACCAGGTATGCCTCCTAACGTTATGTCAATGACCAATGTATATGACTATCATAACAAAGTTTGATCGTCTGAGACATATGATGATCATCCTGTAGTTATGAAATATTGGTATAAAAGGGTCAATGCTAAAGCATTAGAAAAAAATTCTGTTGAGTAGACTCATACGAGTCCTTGTACTCTTGTTTATCTCAGGTAGTTCTAATGTGTGTGAAAACACACACTATTTTACGTTCTTAAAACTACGTTTTGTTTCACTATTATGGTCTATTAAATCATATTAGTTTGGTTTTACCAAAACTACTGTTTTTTATTGTAGAAAGTCGATAGAAGAGTGGTGTTAATGATCACGATGATTAGAAGACGCTTTGAAGCTCTGGAATGCATTACATAGTTGATTGGAAGTGTCTGAAGTGATTATGGGTGTAATGTTGGTGATTATTGGTATAGTGTGACCAAACATGGCCAAGGGATGAAACACACATGCAAACACGGTTGTGTTCAATTGTGTCTATTTCTCAAAACACGGCTTGTGCATGCCGTGTGAGACATGACACGGCCGTGCATCCCTCATGGAAGAAAAAGCAATTTTTTCTTGGAACACAGCTCAGTTCAGGCAGTGTCAGCCCAAGCATAGCCGTGTCTCGACCTCCATACTGCAGATTTCCATTATTTTAAATCAAAGATTAAAAGGGGATTGTTTGTTATCTTTCTTCCCTATAAATACCACAACATCCACATCAGAAAAGGGAGTTCGGACTTTCGCACAGGGAGAGGACATCAGAGAGGAACAAGCTTTCAAACCCTAAAAAGAGATCAGAGATAGAGACGGTCGATCCGTGACCATCAACAGCATTTGAATTGAGACGCGATTATAGGGATCTTCATCAGAACTCTATTCTCATCTAACTTTTTGGTTTATTCTCAATGTTTTCAGACTTTCTGTCTAGTTTGTAATGAATCTTCGATTGTTTCTTCGTATTGTTTTGATTTCTATCATGATCGTAGCGTAGATATTTTGTGTGACAATGCATTGATGTTAGTTCTCTGGAATTTCTGAGATCGAATATGTTCTTCATATTTTTCTTATGATATGATTGATTTGATCATGAATGAATTGATTCTTTCTTAGCATTGATATGATATGATATAGTTTTGGTCATTCTATACATTGAAATATTAATCATTGCAGTTATCACTCTCTTCTAATAATATATAGTAGCAAACTATAGATTATATTATTCTTTTCTGTATTGCCTAAAGTATTCATGTCATGATTCGTAAACAATGAATTATTCTCTTCTATTCAATGCTTATGGTGTATTGAGTTATGATATAATACAACATTAATTAGTCTAGGTATATTCTCATCATGCCTAGGGTGATTATTGTTAGTTGATAGTTTATGAAAGTCCCAAGATAGCTTACTGTGAGGCTAGATTAGGGTGAATAGTCTCTCTTTTTAATGCTTTACTATCGAACCAATAAAGGTTAGTTGCATAGTAGAGTTGTTCTAAGCTTACTGTAGTAATGTGAAACCTTACTGCAGCAATGTTGGTTTCTTTTAATTTTTTGTTGGTTGAAGTTGATTAACAGTAGGGTTACATGTAATGAAAGCAGCAAAGTAAAAACACAAAGGTTTTTATGCTAGTTAGAGTGTATAGCTAAAATATGATTGTATCCCTTACTTCAATCTTTTCTTGATTATCAATATCATAAATCAAGAGGATAGCACTACGTGTGATTATTTTAGGCTCACAATCAGCCTGTCACTTTACAGCAAGTAAATGACAATACAAACCGATTACAAGACCTTTCCTTCTCCTCAAGAGGACTCAGAACAGCCTCTTGAAATCTTTTGTCTAACACTAATGCTACTCAACTCTGCTTTCAATAGCTGGCTCAAATCTTCAACTATCAACTTCTTCCACAGTTCACTCGATGCCTTTCGGCACTTGTCTTTTTTCTTTTCTTTTTTTCAAAGCAAAGAAGATCCAAAAACCTCACTTGAAATCTTGGGCATTGCCTCTCTATTTATAGGTAACCCCAAATTTGTAGTCGTTGTTGAATTCATTAATTCTTTGAAACGTCACTTCCATGCCATCATGTAACCGTATTCATCGACCCGTGACTTCTGGTATAGATGTAGAGAAGTACGCTGACACAGTACGGAAGCAACAGTGAACTTTGACTTCTTCTTTCTGTAGAACTCAGCCTCGCTGCTTCTCAGCCTTGCTACAGTAACCTCACAGAAGCAATTCTGGATCAATCTTACATTCATCTCAACCCTTCTGTTGACCTCAGCCTTGCTGTAATAACCTTCGTCAACCATAAGAAATCCAGGATCAAACATTCCTTGCTGCAAAAGCCCAGCTGCCTAACCCTTATTATCTCTTTATTCATGACCTCAATGTTGCTAGCCTTGTTGCGTTCCTCTCGACCAACCTTACTGTGTTCCTCTCTGAATCAGCCTTGCTGCATCCTTCTCTGAACAAGCCTTACTGGACACCCACTGCAGGCTCACTTTTCTAGCAGACGAGTCTCAGTCTTGGTGCATATTGGGATATTCTAAGACTAGAGTTTTCCTATCAAGAATTTTGAGACATACAAATAGGCTCACGTGCCCTACTTTTTTTGTCTCTTTGGAGCAATAGGGTCATCATCATCTCTCCTCCTCTTTGGGGGCCCAGGCCTGGGAAGCACATCAGTCCTCTGTGAAGTAGTCTGTCCTGTAGTTGGTTGTGATCCCCCTGATGAGCTCAGCTGTGTCCCTCTGTTGATTGCCTACTCCAGTTGTTGATTGAAAAGATCAAGGTTGTTCTTGATGCTCTGTTCAGTCCTTTTAAAGCCATCATTCTCCGGATGAGTGTCAACAACACTTTTGTTCAGTAATGCCCCGGATTGTCTTTGTGAATTCAGGGATAAGTGAAATGGAGTCCTCAATCTTCTCTCTTACTGCTGTAGACTCTCCCCCTGTTTCCTAGCATCAGTAAAGGGGAAAACAGTGTTACTTATCAAGTGTTGGCTCAGATAATTGACTTTGGACTTGATCAGATGGAGTTCTGCTTCATTCGTGATATGGTTTTTCTCTATTAGATACTTGAGCATGTCAATATCATCACTCAAGGAGGAGATTCTACAATCAATATGCATTCAGCTTGCTCAGTGATGGTATCGGTGTGAGAGGTTAGTTAAGATTGCAGCTTCTCCGTGATCCCTTGATGTATGTCCCCCACATACTTCTTCAGAATTATCAAGGAAGCATCTTTGCAGTGGTAGTAGTGGATGCGTGCTTCGCATGACGTTGGATCTCAATGGTGGCCTCTCTGAATTCTGTGTTGAGATACTCTACTGTACGTTGAAGTTTGCTGAGTTGATCCTGAAGAATCTCAGCAGTAGAATTCATTTAGGAATTGAAAGTAAAGAAGTGCTCATCCTATTGCCATTGAAGCAGGAGTACTTGTCTGGCCAACCATTGCAGCAGCTTCATTGGATCATTTAAATTAACAGCAGCACCTAGGGCAGTAGAAGTGTGTTGCGCTGTTCGTTCTTGCACAGTAGGGGAACCTTCAGGAGACATCTCAAAGTATTCTCTCACCAAAGACATTGGTGCAAGAAGAGCTTTGGACCTTGTGGCTTCATCTGAGCCTTCATTGATCTGCTTAGTGTATGCAGAGGAGCAAAGAACCAGCGGTGGATAGGGAGCCTTCACCTGAGCCTTCACTTGTGCAGTTGTCTCAGCCACTACTGTAGGAACATCAGACGTCCCTGCGATAGTCTCATCCTCTGGTGCAGAAGCCTCAAACACTTCTATAGGAGCCTGTATTACAACTTGTGTTTGCTCAGTAGCTTCAGACACTACTGATGGAACCTCAGATGGTCCTGTGGCATGCTCATCTTTTTGTACAGAAACCTCAGATACTTCTATTATAGCCTTAGCCATTTCCTGAGTTTCTTCTTGATGAGATATAACAGCCTCAGACTCTACTATAGGAGTCTCAGACACTCCTTGTGGTTGCTCACCTTCTTGTGTAGAAATTTCAGATACTTCTATTACAAGTAGTTCTTGGACTTCGGAGGGAGCAACAAAGGATGGTGGCTCTTTTTATGGTGGTGGTGAAGGAGATTTTGTGGTGGTAATTTGGGAGGAGGATGCTGACTTGGTGAAGGTTCGTGATGGTAAGGTGACAAAGACAGGTTGCCATGGCGGTGTGAGTTGAGAAACATGACAGATTGGGGGTTCTGCAAAGACAATATCATAAAACTGTCTTTTAGCAGTGGTGATGGAGTCCGCTGAAGGAATATCATAATGCAGAGGGGTCTGTAAGCTATGTGAGGCAGCTCCCAGCTCTGAGTGTGATCCAAATGCTGCCTCAAAAATAAGATCTATCCCAGTTTGGTCCTCCTCACTTGGTTGAGTTTCCTCCCCCTGAGTTGTTACAGGAATTGTACTGAGGTCCTGTGCAACAAACTCTGCAGCAATTCTATCAATGAGCTCATCATCTGAACTTTCTTGTTGTGGTGTAGAAGGGGGAAGAACATTGCCATCATCATCACCAGCATTATTACCACTCCCAGATATCTTGCCCTCTGTCATAGCAGCCACACATTCTTGCACAAAGGTGTTTGTGGTATTCATGATTAGCTCTCGAAGCCTTCTTTCCTTCTTTGGAGTTATCACAAACTCAAGAAGAATGATGTGGATGAAATTACACATCATTTCTTTACTCTAAACGTCTGTCTTTATTCCCTTTGTTTCGTCTAAATTGTA